>JAOQMS010062336.1:0-25249 GCA_027563885.1 Erythroxylum longipes
ATTAATCGAACATGTACCGACGGAAGGCTTTGTCGTCGGTAACTGGAAGCTAAATACCGACGGAGTGCTATACCGTCAGTAAATGGCGAAGCAATTAAATTGCGGGAACGATTCCCGCATTTTTTCCCGTCGCCGACACCTTTGGTGTCGCTATTTTCTGTCAGAGATTTTGCGTTAAATTTTTTCCTACAGTATTGCCGACGGATTTTGTTTCCGTCGGTAAAACATTCTATTTTCCGACAGATTGGGGACATTCCGTCGGTAATTAGCGACCAATTTTTAGGCGTCGGAAATATTCTGACGCTAATACGCAATTTTGTTGTAGTGTCAGTTGACCTTCAGGTTATGAATAGAGCTAGTAGCCAGTTGGAAACGTGATGTAGCTGAGTAACCAGATCGACATGCATCACAAATGTGTGCCTTCACGTAAAAAGGCTATAATGACGTTTCAATCAAGTTATTTGATAAATGACTTAGTTGAGTAGCTGAATCGACATTCATCATAAATGTTTGCCTCTGAATAAAAGACTAAGTCTCAAATTTAAACATAAATAAATAATTAAATAATTAAAAAAAGTTTTTAAATAACCACCTACTGGACTTAATAAGCTTGAATTTTCATGGAATTATACTTAGGAACAATTATGAAGTCTGAGGGACCGAAAATTTATTAATGTGCGTGTACAATTGAAAAGGGTAACTAAGTAACACTTAGGTCTTGAGTTAGTTGTATATTTAGCTCAAAGCCCCTAGACACATATTTTGTTCGCTAATGATTTGCCATAATTCGAATGATTGTATCCAAGATTAAAGTTATTTCATGAAGTTAGAGCCATTGTCTCATTATTGCATTGTGTGTTATATGTGTTTATGTGTTTTGTTGTTTTGTTTGCGTGAGGACAAGCAAACGTTTAAGTGTGGGGATGTTGATAGTTGCATTTTGCATGATGTTTTAGGGTGTAATTTTTTAAGTATTCAGTGTTAAATTTAGAGCTAAGTGTGTGTTTATGTGTTAATTATGTTAGTTATGTGTTTAAGTGGTTTTTATGTGTTAGTTTGAATCTTTGAGCTTAATTGTTACATTTTTAAGGTACCTTGATGTGTGTGTTAGTGTTAAGGGTAAACAGGGAAGAACGACAAAGATTTGAAGAGTTTCAGGCAAAAAGACATAGGTCACGATCGTGCAAAGTGACAGAAAAGGAAGAGCCAGAAGTAGCCAGGCCACGATTGTGCGCCAGGGGCCCCAATTGTGAGAGAGAGCGTCAAGTCAGGCTACGATCGTGCACTTCAGGACATGATCGTGAAAGAAAGGATAAATCACTAACCACGATCGTGGCAGGCGGGGCCATAATCGTGCCCTGTGTCGGGCTAATACAAAAACTCCAATTTTTAGTGTTTTTTAAACTATTTTGACCACGAGTTTGAGTTAGGGCTACTACAAAATAAATAGCACATTACAAGATAGTTGCTGGTAGAAAGAAGAGGGTGAAAAGATTCAAAAAATACAGTGAGTTTCTATAAAAATCTGAGAGAAACCTAGAGAGAAATCAAGCGATTGAGGAAGGAGACGAAGGAAGAGAAGCACAGAGATACGTTTGATGTGAAGTACTTACCGAAAAAGGTGGTTTCATATAGCCACGACCTCTGAGATCCATTCCGATAGTTATTTTTTATTTTTTATTTCGATTTTATTGATGTATGAGATTAAATATTGATTGGAATTGGTATTGTTGAGTGTCTATCTTTTGCCTAAACTAACCTTAAGGTTTTTTTAATTATTGAGATTAATAAAATTTATTTGATGGTGTTTTATTTCGATTTGAATATGATTCAATTTCAATTCTTCATAACTTGGCAATAAACTGAGAGGGTGAGCTGGTAAAAATCATGGATTTGGACTAATGAGAGTTAAGCAAATCGATGGATAGAGAGTTGAATCAAACCAGTAGAGTCGTGTAATGAGAGATCAAGAATAGATTCCCGATAGGTTAATAGACAAATTCAGAACTAATTTAGGTTTTAGGCCAATTGCAGATTGAGAGATTGCAATTCCTATAATTTGAATTAGCGTTTATCAATTAGGGTTAAGAATTATAACTCGAGAAAGAGTAATTCACCCTAGGACCATCTAGGCCTGTTAAATCAGAAATTGTATAATTAGTAGATTTCTTTTAATTTTGAATTGAATCCCCCTTTCTCTCACTTGGTTATGTCTAGGTTGGGTTTTGGATTATTTGTATGGTTTTCTATTTTGTTCAATCTTGTAGCACTTTAATTTCTCAAATTTGATTATTGATTTGATTTAATTCCTACATTAGTTGTTTAATTAGGTTTATTGCAAACTTAGCTGCCTTTAGATTTTAGGATTAGTTCCCTTCCTCGTGGGATCGACACCTTAGGTACTACGTAAATGACCCGTGCACTTGCAGTAATTACCAAGGTTATAATAAGTAAAACTTAGTGGATGTAACCTTGAGTGAACATGTGTTGATTGCTTGGAAGGACTAGATTAGCTAGTTATTTGGAGTTAAAATTTGAAGTTAAATAGGTAAGGGAATTCTAAATATGATAGCATGTATTCATACATGTGTTATGGTAATTGAATGGGCATGAAAATATGTGTTAAGATGTTGGTAATTGAGTGCTGGAAAAATGATATTTGTATTATAATTTCTATTTTAGTTTTGATGCATAAAGGAATATGGTTGTGAGTTGTTAAGTGAATGGTTTTGAGTTGGAATTGGACATGAATTTGATAAGGGAATGAAGCATGGATAAGGTGTAATTGAGATATGATATATGCATTAAAATGAAGGTGTTTGGAATTTAGACTAAATATGTCTAATGTAGAAATTCACAAGAAAATAGGCTAGGCCACAATCGTGGCACCTATCCCACTATCATGGACAAATGCAGTAGCTTTTATCAAGATCGTTGGGAGTTAACCATATATAGTCCAACAATTGTCTAAAACCAACATTTCTCCTTCCTAAGTAGTGCCTACGATCGTGGGGTAAGGAGAAATGTTGGTTTTAGATAATTGTCGGACTATATTTGGTTAAGGTAATTAATAATGGTTTAATTGAACTTAATTGAGGTTGAAAATGAACTCAGATGATGTTAGATTAATTGAGTAGAAGTTAATCTAGTTATGGATTGCTAATTGAGATAATAACTTAAAGAATGTGTGATTATTTAATAATTTGTCTAATGTTAAAATGTATGGTATGTTCAAGATGAATGTGTTCTTAAGAATACAAATGTTCTCAAAGGGTTTTATATGGTGTGAATTGGATATGGATGTTTGTGAATTGAAAATTTCTATAATGTTATGTAATATGTAATGATTTAATGTTTCATTGATATGTCGATGTAAATGATTATGTTTATAAGGCATATATTAATAGGGAGTGAATATGTTTAATTTGAGAAAAATGTAATAAAGACATGGATTATAAACTAGATTATTTACTTGTGATTGTGAAATCTGAAATGTATTGTTTTAAAACTGTTAAGTCCCAGTCGTGGGTAAATAGGCATGCCTAGAAGGGTTTGCAGCTGCTCCTGTGACATTAAGGTGTCCTCTTTTATTGACACTTCGGTGTCTCTTAATAGTGACACTTCAGTGTCTTCTCTTACTGAGATATAAGCCTCTCCTATTATATGATACCAATCGTAGGTATCTTCTGTTCTGGTCCTGTTACCCATTTCTATAAAAAGGATTAGAAGGCTAACCTAGTTTGTATTCAGATACATATTCGATTATGTTATAAATAATTTTGATCCGAAATAAGATAAATTCTGATATGATACAAGATGAATTCTGATCTGATACAAGTTCTGATCTGTTCTGGCACAATTATGTTCGATTTTGGGACTTGTACATTTTGTTATGAAGTAATGATATTCTGTTATGATATTTGTATGTTTTGTTTTATATTAATGAATCATAAACTGTTCTGAAACATGTAATGTTTGGGTTGCTCTTAAATATGAATAATTAAAGACTGTTTATGATATGATTTGATTCTAAGCATGAGAATGTTAGACGACTGTTCAAAATAGTCGCCATTTATATCTTGTTTAGTTAATCCCCACTAAGCTATATGCTTAACGCAGTAGTTTTGCCTCCGTGTAGGTTCTAATAAGAAGACTTAAGGCTGGGACAATCGCAGTGGCCAATGAAGAACTTGATATGCTTGGAAGATGTTTTATTTAAGTTGTACCTAATAACATGAGACATTTTGTATTTTGTGTAAATGGTTTGTAATAACTATAATACAGGATTGATTTGGATTTAAGGCAAGTATATGATAAGGATAATGTGTATATTATGTTCTATATATAACATAAATTATGTAATGTGAAGTATATTGCCTTATTTTCTTTCAAGTGTTGGAATATTTTAGCATGTTTTAGTTCTGTTTTAGGTGGCATTTACATATCCTTCTAGGGGGTATATGGGTGTTACAATGTTTGATATCAGAGCATGGTTTAGGCAATTCTGGTTTAACCAGTGCTTAACTATTGCTTATACTTAGATATAAGAGTTGTGTTTGGCCTAATACGAGTTGTCCCATGTTTAGGTTTTGGACGAGGTTGAAAAGAGTAATAATCCTGCACGATCTTGTCCATCTATATCAGGATCCTTTGGGCTCAATCAAAGTGAAGCTGAAGTGCCAACTCCTCTACCTCTAGCTCGGGGGGACAATTTGGTTAAGCTATCGCAAAATATGATAACATTATTACATCATATGACCACACCCAAAGCTCTGATTTATCAGTTGCAGAAGTATAGAGCTGAGGAATTTACTGGAACATCGTTTGAAATGTTAAAATTTTGGTTAGAAAAAGTGAAGAGGGTGTTAGATGAAATTAGTTGCCCACCTAAACGGATGGTGAACTGTGTTGTCTCCCTTCTTCAAGGAGCAGCCTGTGAATGGTGGAAGTTTGTTATGAGAAATCCTCGATTACTAGAGTTTCTGACTTGGGATTTCTTGTCCCAATATTTTAAAGCCAAGTATGTGTCGGAAGCCTATAGAAAGGAGAAATGGAAGCAGTTTCTAAACTTGAAGCAAAGAAACTTGTCTGTTGCTAAGTACAACAAAGAATTTAATCAACTCAGCAAGTATGCACCTGAATCCATACTTACTGAGGGGTTCCAGTGTCATCAATTTGAAGATGGTTTAAATGATTCAATCAAAAATCATCTGGCAGCAATTACTCTTTTGCAGCAAGTTCGTTACCAGTAGCTGGTACAAGCTGCCATAAAGATAGAGAAGTAAGAGATGGTTAAGAGAGAAAAGGGTTAGCGGAGAGGTTTTATTAGAGGAGGCTAGTCCTCAAGTAAGAGAAGTCGTAAAGTTGCCTTAACTACTCAAGAATTTACTCAGAGATCTGTAGCTAGGGGAAAGCGATAAGTGATAGGTGTGCATTAAGATGTGTTTTTATAGGTAATTGGCATGTGTTTTCTAGCATAATTATTGTTTATTGTTCTAGTTTAGGATTCATTTTGTATGTTTTTATTAAGTTTGATTTCCATCATGTTCTTGTGTATTGGATGCTAATTGAGGGTAAGAATTGCTTATTTTGTGTAGGAAAAGAGAGGAAGCAAGTTGGAGGATGAACAAGAGAGCATAGAAGAGAAGGCAAGAGGATTACATCTGGGACCAATTCCCATGTTCGTGGGAATTAGGCAAATTCCCACAGACGTGGGAAATCAAGACAAAATGTTTCTACCTGTAATTCCCACGGGCATAGGAATTGAAATCCGAGACAATCTTTGAGGCTTCATTAAACCTAATTTTTTGGACTATATAAAGAGAATTAAGCCTCCATCTTCGAGAGGGATGACACCCACCTGTAGAAAGACCATCATTCTGAAGAAAAAATGTTTGGAGCATCAAGGAAGGATTGAAAACAAGGATCATCATTAAGATTGGGCAAAATAACACATCAACACTAAAATTCCAGATTTTGGCAAAGAACAGAAGGAGTTTTCTTATTCACTTTCTATCATTTTAATCTCTTCCTTTCTTTTTAAAGATGGATTATTTGAATGTTAATAGTTTTAAGGAGACTATGTTAGGCTAATTTCATATTAGGGATTGTTTTTTCATTATTTTATCAAAACTTACATTTTATTGAATTAAATGAAGTGTCTTTGATAATTGTTGTTCTTAATAGTCATCTTGCAACAAATCGAGAGAGTGAGTTAGATGAAAATCATGTAGGATTGTACAACAAGAGTTGGTGACCTATAAACTAGCAATTATTATGTCAATTGAATAATTAGAAGAGAGATCTCAATTAGTCAATTGATCATCCGTAGGATAGTATAATAACTAGTTAAATCGGTAGAGTCATTGGGTAAGTTGAGAGATCGTTCAATCGATTCTCGTCAATTCAATTAGGGATAAATAGTTACACCTTGAGAGAGGATAATTAGTTCATTCGAAAATCTAGGGTGAGACACAATTCAATCAATAAAATATGAGGGAGATAGAATAAGGGAAAAATAATCTCTAGCATTTAGATCCTTGAATTCAGATTTTCTGCAATTATGGTATTGTCCATTGTTTATATTAGTCTTTTAATTTTAATTTAATTATCTAGATTAATTGCATTAAACAATTTTATTTCTTAAAAAAGTCTTTTCTAAATTAAATGATGCCTGGGCATCAATTCCTGTGGGATCGATATCCGCTCTTTCTAACTACAAGTCACGACCCGTTCACTTGCAGTTTTTGAGTGTAAAACAAGTAGATAGGTTTTACAATCCATCAACAGTAGCCACTACCATAAATGTCACAATGCACCACTAATAATGATTAAACTTCCAAATACACATTATCAAGTCTCTCACTTCAAGCATCCAATCTTGCCATAAGAAACATACTAGTTGAATTCTTAATAGAATATTGTCCTTTTCATCGTTCCTTTGTGTTTGATAGTTTTAATAATAAATAACTAAAATCTTGAAATTTATCCATAGATATGATATGAAGAAAAAGCGCTCTAAAAATAAAGAAATACAAAAATAAATAAAAATTGTCTAGATTAATAAAGTAATAAAAAAAGTTTAAAAAGAGACAATAATTAGATTAATAAAAACAAGGCTCTTTTAATATTATAGTTACTGATAATAGAGCCAAAAACTTGATCTAATAAATATGAAACAAAACATAAAATCGTAATACTAAAGAATCACTAAAACAAGTGCACCTATCTTATCCTATATTCCTATAGATAGTTTAGGTGAATCAATTGTTGCTCTTATAAGGATTATAACTACTGATAATTATTGGCTTTCTATTTTCTAATCTAACTAAATGAACATTAAATTAAAGTTTTACCAAACCTAAAATACAAATAAAATATAATTATCCAAGGTGATATATAAGAATAAGCAACCAATATATAGACAAGATCTAGATGAAGAATCTTCTTAGAAGTTTTCCTATACTCGAATGTAGCCGAGCGAAATTCCTAACAACCATATTATCTCTCAATAAATATAGATCTTATCCTTAAGTTGATTGTCTAAATCTCTTTTTATCAAATCTCCTGATAACTCTTTAATTCACTATGTGAAAAATGTTGATAGATTTGACCATAACTCAAAATATTTATGTATTCTTATCTTTGAAACCTATATAACTCTCTTTATATATGTTTTGATTTATCCATAAATATAGTTTCCCAATCCCAATATAAAAAATCTAAAATTGAATAAAAAAACTAACATACCTTAATTAATCTTAATATAATCATGAAAGAACTTTCAAGAAGACTAAAAGCTAATATTAAATTAGCATATTCAATCCAAAACAAATTCTATGGTTCATATTATCTAAATCAATATCCTAATTACTTCATAATAAAACAATGAAACTCCATAATAAATAAGAAAGAATATAAGGAACAAGATTGATTTCTCATCACTTGAATCTTGAATGTTTTTTATGAATCTTAATGGATCTTCGTAATTTTGTTTTCTTTCTAATTCTAAGTGTTTTTCCTCTATCTTGTGACTAATTTCTAGTCCTCCTCAACATCTCTCCCTTCTCTCTCTTTTTTCCTCTTTTATTTCATAAAACTCCAGTATTTTTGTCAGACACGAAACCAACATTAGTCCCATATTACTTCAACACTGCTAGAAATCCTAACTTATGTAAATTTTAACACCAACATAAGTTAGTTATATAGTACTGTATTGACCCTATATTTTTTTCTCCTCTTCTATTTCACATCTAATACGCCTTATTTGGAATATAGGTTTGGACATGATACTGTATAGGTGCTGTGTTAGGTAATAGTGGATCATATCCAAGCCTCATTTTCAATGTATCCAAATGGTCAAGGAATACCTTTTTGTAATATGGTGTTTACATGGGAATGTGTTTGTAGCATATTCTTTTATGTGACAAGCTATCAAAGAAGCATAATGCATCTTCAAGCTACAAGGTTTGAGCATAGTACAATGTAGGTTTCATATTAATAAACATAGGCTATATTCAACCCATGTTCATACGAAATATTTGTAAAAATTCTTCAACTTAACTCCAAATTGGCTTAATTAACTGCCTTATTGGAGAGATAAAATAAATCCTATAAATAGAATACAAGCTAAATTAAATACCAAGTCATATAAAAATCTTTAAAACACAAGTTGAATGCTCTTAGAATCATGTTATAAATGTAATGGAGTTAATGCATATTAATGGGAATTAAACATCTACTACTCAAACACCAAAAGTTGTTAGAGATCCCTTGAAGGATATTGGAGTACCATTAACACAAAGTAGGGGCAAGGAAGGCTAAAGAAACCCTCAATGACTTGATGATAGATCTCTATGCAAGGAGGAAGGCTTTGATAGTTTAAAAGGTTGAATTTAGATTTACAATATGCTTCAACTAAAGGAGTAAGTAGAAGAATTATGGCTAGAGAATGTAACCAACACAAAACTCAGAAGATAATCGGTGTTAATCTTGCACTAATTAATTGAGTGTTAGGAAATATAATGTAATTGGTGCCAGAGTCATACTTTTAATCGACGATGATGTTTTGAAAGGTTTTCTAGACTGGATTTCTAGAAGTAAGCCAATGTTAGAGTTCAACATATAATTGGTGTAGGAATTGTATTTGCTGTACACACTAAAAGTTTTAGAATAAAACTAGTTCCAATATTGGCCAAGACATATGTCACACTTGTATTTTTTAGATTTTTGTATTTCTAGTTGTTACTTTATTTTTAAAGGTTTGGTACTTGGAAGAGGTTTACTTATGTTTGTAATTGATATATTAACTTATTATTAATCAATAGGCTTACTTATGTTTGTAATTGATATATCAACTTATTATAAATCAATCAATCAAAAACCTTTTAAGATTTTTCTTCCATCTTTTATAGTATTTATGTTTAGAGATATCTAAAAGACTTCACTATCTTATTTAGCTTACCAGTAGCAATCAAAACTTTAGGATCTTATTACTCATAATCCCTTCTTTTTTTTAAGTGTAGAAATTTATATATTTCTTGTTGTGTTTTGTGCTTATAACCTGCTATGTCAAAATGTTCCTTGATCTTATAATATTGAATCTCATCAGTCTTATTAGTGAATGTCTATCAAATTTTAGCTCTAAAAGTGGTAAGGATTCATTTTTTATAGTGATGGATAGATTTTTAAGATGTTAAATTTTATTGCATGTCATAAAAATGATAATGCATTCTATATTGATGAATTATTTTTCAAGAAGATTATTAAATTGCTTAGAGTTTCTAAAACTATAGTGTGAGATAAAGATGTCAATTCTTAAGCTACTTTTGGAAGAATTTCCAGGAAAAAGTAGGGACATAATTATTATTTTCTATAATTTATCATCCACAAACTAATGGTTAAGCTCAGGTGTTTAAGGGCGTTGACGTGTGCTATAATTAGTAGCAATCTTAGGACTTAAGAAGAGTCATTACCTTTTATTGAATTTGCTTATAACAAGATTCTCTATATGTTACAAATTTTACACTATTTGAGATTTTCTACAGATTTAACCCAATACTCCTTTAAATCTTATGCCTATTCTTACAGGTGAAAGAATTAGCTTAGATGGTAAAAGGAAAACTAAATGGTAAAAGGAAAACTGAGTTAGTGAAGAAGCTACTGAGAAGGTAAAGGAGAATATTGAGAAAAGGACCTAACAATTCATTAACCAAGCTAGTAAGGGGAGGAAGGAAGTGATATTCAAATTTGAAGATTCAATTTGAGTGCACTTACATAAGGATAGGTTTTGAAGCAAGCAAAAATCTAAGTTACAGTTAAGATGAGATAGACCATTTCTAAGACATGAAAAGGGTGAATAACATTGCTTACAAGTTTATAAGAATTAACTTAGATGGTAAAAGGAAAACTAAGTTAGTGAAGAAGCTTCATAAGCAGGTAAAGAAGAATATTAAGAAGAGTACCTAACAATTCATTAACCAAGCTAGTAAGGGGAGGAAGGAAGTGATATTCAAATTTAAAGATTAGGTTTGGGCACATTTATATAAGGAGAGGTTTCAAAGTAAGCAAAAATCTAAGTTACAGTCAAGATGAGATAGACCATTTCTAAGACATAAAAAGGGTGAATAACAATGCTTACAAGATTGAGTTTTCATGTAAGTATGGTGTTCATAGTACTTTTAATATGGATGATTTATCTTTTTCCAATTTTATAAAAGAAGATGTTGATTTAAGGACAAATCCTTTTAAACAGAGGGAAAATGATATGCCAAAGGTTGCTAGACATCCCTTTAAGGATATTAAAGGACCATTTTTATAAAGTAAGGAAAAAAAGGCTGAAGAAGCCTCAGTGATTTAAAGGTAGATCTCTACATAAGGAGCGAAGCTTTACTACTTCAAAAGGTTCAAGTCAGACCTAAAATGATGATTTAAGTGAAAGAGCAAGATAAAGAGTTATATAACATAATTGACATTAGACTTAGAGGACAATCAAAATTGATCATATACTAACTATTGGGGTAATGAGAAATATAATATAACTGACACCGGAGTCATATATGTGACTAGTGCTAATCTTTTGTTAAGTTTTACAAACTAAAGTTTTAGAAGCAAATTAATGTTAGAGTTCAATATGTAACTGGTGTTGGACTCATCTTTGCTTTTTGAACTGAAAGTTTATCAACAAAATCAGCACTAGTATTAGCCAAGACAAATGTTAAACTCATATTTTAATTAGTTATGGTTTTGTGTTTCTAGTTATTATTTCCTTTTCAAACTCTAGTTTTAGAGGTTTGGTGCCTATAAGAGGCTTATCTATGTTTGTAATTGACATATTAACTTATGTTTAATTAATCAAAAACCCTTAGAGAATTTTCTCTCATCTTCTAAAGTATTCTTTCTTAAGGTTATCTAAAGGCTTCATGATCTTATCTAACTTATTGGTAGAGATCAAAACTCTAAGATCTTATCACTCTCAATCCCTTCTTTTTTAGAGTGTGAAAGTTAATATCTTTCGTATCGTGTTTCATGGTAATAATCTTAAATTGGCCTATTGTATTAGAATGTTCCTTAGTCTTGTCATAATGATATCAAATCTTATCAGATCTATTGATGAGGTCATATTAGGTTTCATATATTATTGGCAACTCTTTAAAGAACATTCACACTTATAGTATCAACTCACATAAGTATCGATTCCTTCCCTCTAATATGATGTACAAGCAACAACATACTTACATGGGATACCTATTAAATTACAAAATCTACATTCATAAGTTCTTTCTTATTGATCAACTATAAACTTATTTACAAAATAAGTGACCTTGAACTTCAAATTCCCATTAGTTTTAGTGGTATATATATAATGCTTTGCATCCATCTCTTTGTGCAACCTCTATCTTCTTCCTTACCCTTAGGCATATGCCACCTTTGGGCTTGAACATCATATTCCTTTTGCCATTAATCTGAGTCATTAAAGCAACTCGAATGTCCTCTAGCATATTGATAAAATGTTTTATACATACTTCATAAATAAATCCATTAAATGCCTCTCATATATTATTATGAATAATTTAGACCAATCTATATGGACATGCATACACATTTTCTATGCTCAACTTTTTGGAAGAGATTCTTCAATGTATCCACCAAACCTTGATTATATTAGAAAAAAGGGAAAATCCAATGTAATTAAAATAATTTAATTTATATAAAAAAATGAGCAAAAAAAATATGAATACTTATCACCTTTTGTTGATCACTTATGGAAAATTTTGAATTCTCACTTATGTTTATATCTTCACTAAGAAGATTCAAAAATAAATGATAAGATTGATAATTCTCTCTCTTAAAAATAGCTTACAATACAAGGATCATCTTATTATTTCCACCACAACCAACTATAGTTAATAAAGTACATTTAAGGAATGCCTTGAAAATTCATTTAAACTAATTATTTTCATACCACTAGTAAGAAAATTATATTTCAATACACTACATAAAACCTCTTGAATGTTGTCTATTAAAACTTTCTCATTAAGATATATTTGAATAATAAATAGTCATATCTATAAGACTATAACTTCGAGTAATGAACTTCTATAAATACTTATAGCATCACAACATCTTCCCACTTAGCTATATAACATTTGGACTAATCACCAATAATACATATTTTCTCTTAAAATAATCCATCATCTTACTTGTGTATAAGTTCATTTGTTATCCATTCTTAACTTGCTTGCTTATTTCATTGAACCTTCTTATAATTATGCTTATTTTCTAATGTCTTCATGAAAAATATTTTTCATTTCTAATCCAACTGACATATGTCCTAAAGGTACATTGTGGCTGATAAACAGCCTCCATTTTCACACTTCTCTCTATTAAAACATCATAGAGTTTTATAATTGCATACTTTATAATTGCTTCCTTAAACTACTTCTTATCCTTAAACTTTGTGTTAATTTTAAATTGAAAATCCTTCATGTTGACTTTTAGATTAAACACAATATATTTATTCTTCGTAATAGATATTTCACACCATGTATCATTACTACACACCAGTGATTGAACTTTAAAATCATTAACTCATAATCAGTACACAAAACATGTAAATTCCCTTTTTTCCTTTTTGAATTTTTAAATAAGCTATCTCTTCATTGTAATCTTTCCTAATACTTCCAACTTTATCGACAACATCGATGCATTCAAACTCACTAGAAACCGTCTTATCATATTTCTTCTCATTAGCTCTTATAATAAGATATTCCTTATCATTAACTACATAAACTTCATCCTTTTAGGAATCATTTCGAGATGTGCTCATCTCTATAATAAAGAATTCTTCTTCATCTTGTCTCACCTTAACTTAAACAACCCTTCTTTATTGACACCTATATTAACCTATGTATTAGTTTCATAGATATTGTCAGCATTAGAATCATATATAAAACATTGATATATTATTTGATGTCCTTGGTTCTTTAACACGCTTTTTAATGGTAACATAGTAAGTTCATCAAAACTCATAATTTTTTTCCTAATCTTACCTCCAACATATTTATTTATACTATTTCGTAATATCCCACCATAATAAAACTCAATATTTCAAATATTTACATTACCAAAAATAGGAGCATTAGTTACCAACATGTGGTTGACATCATTTGTCAAGTTGACTTTGATATCAGCAAGACAATTTACCATGATATCATTAACGAAAATAATAAGGTTTTCACAAGTTAATAATGTTCATGTTTCGAAAGAGAGAGAGAAATAATTTCATTAACATTACCATATAATGGTAATTGATTAACTCGATCAAGTTTGCTACAACCATTAGGAAAAATAAACTTTAAATTAAAATTTACATAATAGAACTAAAACATAACATAAAAATGGTCTCGTCATAACCACGCTACTGTACAAATTAAAGTGTGCCCACTTTATTTGTTCAACGGAATGAAATAAGCAACTAATCTAACTTTTATAAGGAAATAAGATCTTAAGCTTCAAAATCCATCCACGACATAACACCAAATCAGTGTCACTCTTTTCCCTTCGAAGGAGATAAAGGAGACCACTATTAAAACTGAACAATAAAAGCATAAATGAGATGCCCTATAAGATTGTGTTAGCAATTAAAATAAATTACCTTGCTGAAATATAGATGCTGAGAAGAATATGAACATCACAAAACAAAATTTTAGGCACACAAATATTTTTATTTAAGTAACATCACACTCAAAACTTGGCGTTAGTTAATAGTCAATAAACAATTCTCAACCAGGAACTTGACGGAGTTTTCCTTGTATATCTCTCAATTCTTATACACACACACACTAATAATACAACATATACACGTTTCCTATATATATATTGCAAGTCAGTTTTTTTTTACCTCTAAAATCGACATAAGACAGCTTCTAAATAGTTCACAATTTTTGACTATTGACAGCAACTAAACTCAGTTGTTTGACAGATAATAACTTGACATAATGAACTCTTAAAAAATGTTAACAAATAGCTAAGAAATATCTAATAATCGTTAACTATTCAAAGCCTTAATATTTAAGCTTTCGAAAGAATTCCACGAGCTTCTAGCAAATAATAGTAGCTAAGTTCAATATCTATCAGATTGTCTAATTTGTGAAATTTACTATATAATTATGTATATTAGAAGAACATTATTCTGCCTAATACAAACTACAAAACTACTCAATCTATTTACTGCATTGGAGAAACCAAAGAACTGAAGAAAAAGAGAGAAGATTTCACAATTACAGTAAGAGAATGATCATAGATCTAATGTTGACATCCATAGAAGCCTCAAAACAAAGGGATGTTTTGCTTAACTAAATTAATCTAAAGGAACGCAAGGTGAAAAAAATGGAGATGGCGCCCACCTAACAGAATAAATATTATCTCCCCTTTATCCAAAAATGAGTTAAACCTATTTTTGAACTATCAAAGATAAAGAGTCTAAAGCCCTAAACCTATCAAGCAAGGATGTGGATGAAGCTGAACTCGCACGCCACTACACATACGACAAAACGAAGAAAACAAAATAATTCCCCCCTGCTTATGTTTTGAAAAAGTGATGATGTAAATTTTGACAAGCTCTTGGGCTTGGCCTTCAGCGAAATCGTCTTCAACAAAAATGACACTTTCCTGCGTTTATAGATTTTCAAAGACCAAACTATTAGGTAAAGAGAATAAATCTAATCTTAGCAGCGTAGATTGCCAGAAGATGTTCACCTAAAAATTTGAAGATGTTCGTCACAATATCCAAAGTGCTCAAGATGTTTATTCACAATAATTAAAGCAAATCCTGGGACCCTAAATGTCTAGAAAATGAAAGTGAATGAAATGGGACCGGCAGAAAATTATACTACTTAAATATATTTATTCATTAAACTAAATGGCTAAACAATTAAGCGTGTCAAGTTAGTTCACTGAATACTCATTTTTTAATATTATAAAAAAATTATTTAATCATAATAACCTCATTTGATATGTTTAAGATTGTTCATAAAATATTGTGTATAATATTAAATTTACTGTTTAGATACAACTTATTAGTTTATTAGAATGATTAATTGGATAAAGCATGATCGCAACTCAATTATTAAGAGTGGAAGAAATAAGGTACACAAAATATTTTTATTAGTAAAAAGAGAGTTATCATACAATACTTACTAACTATGAGTTACAAATATTGATTTGTTAGGCAAAATAGGACAAGTTTGACCTTAACGTTTTTATCAAAATAGAAATGAGACTTTAATGTTTTGGAGTATTCAAAATAAAACTTAACTTTTGTAAAATATTCAAATTAAATCCTTAATAGAAGAAAAAGCTCATGGAGTTATGTCTTCGCCAATTTTCTACCATCTCATTGTTGACATGGTGGGTATGTAATGTTTTTTAATGTACTTATAGGTCTTACAGTGCCATACACATGGCACTACAGGGTCCATTCATCTTAATAAAATTTTAATCATGTTTAATGTAATTTTATTATTTTTTATTTTTAAATACCAATAATTATAACTAAATAACCTAACTTAATATAATAAATCATAATAAACTCAAATTCCCAAATTACTCGAGCTCTAAACAATTAATTTATCCAATTGCTTTACCCTCTTCACTGTCTCCCCCATCCCAATTATATTAGACAATAATGCAACTGGTGCTTCAAAGATTTTATGGATTAAAGCACCAAATTGCGTTGGTTTCCATCTTTGAAACATATTGGAAGAGTCAAAAACTAATGAGGTCGTGGTGTTCAGATCCTGTATGACTCCACTGAATTCTTATTTTTAATAAACTCGACAAGTCTCTAAAGATTGTTCCATCACAAATCAGAATAAATTTGAAAACTAGTAAGTCCACTTATCAACCAATCATTTCAAAGAATGAGCAAGTCAACTCGGAAGCAAGGATGGTTAATCAAAATATATTAGGAAATAAAAAGCCAATTTACGTATTTAACTGTGGCTGAGCAACAGAAAATCTTTTTAAGTTATGCAAAGTAATTCTGTCAACTACAGAGGTATAGAAATTTATATATACAAGAGAGAAAGAGTGTGTAATTATCAAAGTTTCGAATACCGTTCCATATCAGCTGAAAAATAGAACGGTATCTAAGGGTTTGGTACCAACCGTAAGTACCAGCCGATATCGAGTGTTTTCGATTGGTACCAGCTGATATTAACCAAAAAATTTTAACCTTAAAACCCCAGCCCCTACCCCCGATGCCTACCCTTCCTCTACTATTTCATTTTTTCCTCTCTCTCTCTTAGACTCACCTCATCCTCTCTCTATCTCACACTCTCTCGTCTCCTCTCCACTCTCTCTCTCTCTCTCATTCTCCTCTCCATCTCCAGCGGTGCTTCTCCCTCTTGGATGACAAGACTACCACGAGCCACAGCACCACACGAACCCTCTCAAGTGATTAGCTTCGGATCTTCCTCCACCACGCAAACTTGCCACCACCAAGCCTTGTCTGGACCTCCATCACGCTTCAGCCCTCATCCACGAGGACCACCAACTCACCATGCCACCATTGGCTACTCTCCTCTATGCCCACGCTTCTGCAGCTATCAGATCTGGAATAATACCCAAATCTAAACCCAACCAAACCCGATGTGGAATAATACCGATTGTGAATTTTTGTTTAGGTGTGTTTTCACTTTTTTGTTGAATTTTTTCTGGTTAATTGCATTTTTGTTGTGATTGTGAATAGGTTGGGCTTAGAAGTTAGAATGAAATTATGAAGGATTTGTGATTTGTCATTGGTTGGATAATGGATTGGATTTGGAGTTGAATGAAAGGAGTTTGGTTTTGGTTCATTTGTGGTTCAGTTGATTAATAATTGCTGTCTTAATTTATGTTAATTTTTTTGGTCATTCACGGCATGCATCGTGTTAAAAGTTAGAAAGGCTTTCAAGTTTCAACTTAACTTAATGATGCATGATAGTTTCAACTTAACTTAAAACTTTAAAACTGAGAATGTAAATTGGAAAGAATTCAAAGTAAATAATTAATTGACATTATCTCAAAATTATTGAAATGGAATTCAAAAATTGAGTAAATAATTAATTAAGTATAATAATAATTCAGTTGTGTTCTCGTGGAAAAGCCAAATAGGAAGTTTTGTAATTGTGATTATTTTATATCTCTAAGTTTTCTTTAATTTTTATCCCAAAATTAGTCCATCTCATTAAAGATTCAAGTCTCTTGAATATCCACCTTTATTTATCATAAAATTAGTCCATCACATAGTCTTTGTATATTCAAAATATGATTTTCTTATTATTCCATTTTTATCTCTTTTATAGTACTTTGGCATTAACTCTACGAATAAGTGTGAAAGCTTTTTTGTTCATTTTAATTAAAAAAATTACTCAACTTGTGCATTCCATTTCAAGATATTTATTAAAGGCAAAGATTTATAAAGATATGTCAATGACAATAATCATATTTGTGAAAAAAAAAACAAGAATAAAGATGACATGCTAAGTGAAGTTGAGGATGTTTAAGTCATGACTTGAATTTTTGGATTTGTTGAGCCATCATCTTAAATCTTTGAACAGTACTTCGATTTTAAATTTAGCATGAAGTTTCTACTCTCCAATTGGAAAGTCTATCTATTTTTTAATTTTACTCTAGTTTTATGAATCTTTACTTCTTTAGGCTTAATATAAAGAGTTAAAGACATTATTTATGTTGCATTGCCTCGTGAAGGACTTAACAGTTAGCACTACTAATTTTTTTGATGAAATTACTAAAGGATTAATTTCTTACAAAACTAATATCTTCATTTTTTGTTATAGATAAATGGAAGGAAGTTCAACTACTCCTGATCAAACTACTACAGAAAGATATAATGATCTAGCTTGAGCTCATGCTGCATTGGTCCTAAATATGAAGAATCATAAAATTTTCTTATTTTATAACAAGCATTTGAAAGGTAGAGGAATCACCCGATTGAAGAAGCATTTAGCTGGGGTTAAAGAAGATGCAAAACCCTATAAAAAAGTAAGTCATGATGTGAAGTGACAAATGAAAACATTGCTTGAAGAATATCCAAATGAGAAAGATAGAAGGGAAAGGTTGAATTTTAAAATTAGTAATGGAAGTTCATTTTCTGGTTTCTGTAGTGATTGTGGAAATGTTGAAGGTGGCAATGGTAATGGTGGTGGTAGTACTAGTAGTCTTCCATCTCAGGCCCTGAAGAGGTACCTAAACCTGATGTGAGGAAGAGAAGAAGGCAGGTGACTAGTATTTTTTCACCACAAACAACTCTTAAATCCCAATCTTCAATTCATAGTGCAATGCAATCAAGAGATACGACTCACAATGTCGATATGGTAGTAGCTAGATGGTGGTATGATACAGGTTCATCATTCAATGCTTTAGATGCAATAGCCTCTTATGGTATAGGATACAAAGATCCTTCAATTGATGACTTAGGAGTTACACTTTTGAGTTGTTATATTTCTAAAATTAGAAGTTATTTGGCAAAAAGAAGAGTGAATTAGGCTACTTATGGATGTTCAATCATGTTTGATGGTTGGACAAATAAGAGACAAGAGCCTATTATTAACTTTTTAGTTTATTCTAGAAATGGATCTATGTTTTTGAAATCTATTGATGCATCTGGGCTTATTAGGAATATTGAGACTTTGTTTGCGATATTTGATGATGTTGTGAATGAAGTAGGGCCAGAAAATATTGTTCAGTTTATTACTAACAATGATTCCGCTTATAAAGCGACATAAAAAAGCTTGCAGAATAAGTATAATTCTTTTTTTGGACTTTTTGTGTTGCACATTGCATTGACCTAATGCTGGAGAATATAGGGACTCCTACGTATTTTCCTATTATTGATGAGACTATGTAAAGAACTAAAAAGATGACCAAGGTCATCTATAATTATGCATGGGTATTGAATTTAATGATAAAGGAATTTACCAATAGTATGAATTTGTGTCGTCTTACTCTGACAAGATTTGCAACAACTATCTTATCACTCTAGTCTTTTATTATGATGAAGAAAGAGTTTAAGGCAAATGTTTACAAGTGATATGTGGATTGAATCTCAGCATGTTAGGTCTAATAAGGGAATGGAGGTTTGTAAAATTACACTGGAAGATAGAGAATCTTGGTCTCAATGCCAATTTGTTACATGAGTTTGTGAACCTTTGGTGAGGGTGTTTCGCTTAGATGATAGTGAAGAAAAGCCAACAATTGGTTATTTTTTTATGCCATGGAGACAACGACAGAAGTAATCAAGGCCAATTTGAAACATAGGCCTTCTTTGTACACACCATATCTTTCAATTATTAATGAGAAAAGGAAAAGACAACTTTCTTCTCAGTTGTTTAGAGTTAAGGAGTTTTTCAATCCTAATGTCTATTTTATACTGGATCTTACTAAGCAAGCCAAAGTTAACAGAGGAATGCTTTTAACTATTATAATGATTGTTGGCATTGACGCAATGCAAAATCTCTTATGCTCACAAATGGAGCTTTATAAGTTTTCTTATAAGGATTTTGGAATGTCGATTGTTATTTGACAAAAAGGAAAACTTTCTCCAAGTATTAGTTGTTTCCTTTTTCTTATTTATTGAAAATTAATTATCACTTGATTTTGTTTATAACACTACTTTTGTTATCTTACGACCTACAGTTTCTTGGTGGGATTAATTCAAAAATGGTGTTACATAATTGAAAAGGTTTGCAATTCAGATTTTAAGTCAATGTGTGAGTGCAACAAACTGTGAACAAAACTGGAGCATATTTGAATTTATCCACTCCAAGAAAAAGGAATAGATTGGAGCATAAAAGGTTGAATGACTTGGTTTTTGTTCGTTACAATTTAAAGCTTTAGGAAATGTATGTTATTATCATTATTAATTTCGATATAATTTCTTATAATTTTCTAATAATTAAATTTTATTGTTTACTAGGAGTCTTAATAGCACGAGTAGTTCAATTAAACCAAGTTCCATTGATAATATTGATTTTTTGGCGGATTACATTTCTGAAGAACTGAACTTGGTAGATGTCAATGACTTGGAAGATAGTATTAGATGGGAAAGCATTGACATGTCATTTGGTGCATTAAATTTGAATGATAATTATGATGAAGCTCCTCTTAATGATGAGGATTTTGTATCAAATGATAACTGTGGTCAGTGCAGTTATAACGAGTATCCTCTCGTAGACAATTAAATTTCTTTCTAAGTTTTTATTTTTCCTCTTCTTTTAATTTTACTTATATTTGATGTTTATGTTAAACTCTATATATGTAATGTAATTATAAAAGTTTTTGTTTCAGTTTAACTTCTACTTGATTTTTTCCTCATCATGAACTCTTGTTGTAAATTGTAATAGTTTGAAAGTTAAGGAAATTTATTGTTCTTTTCATTTGATGTTTTGATGTAATTATTTTTTATTATATGATGAAATTGTATTATTGTAATATTTTAAATACTTTGTATTATTCTTAATTTTATATTTGTATAATGATGATTGTCTTTTTTCATATTAATTATGGTTATTATTTATATGTGAAATATTTAAAAATTATTGTTATTTTATATTAATTGTGATTATTATTTATTATTATGATTTTTAGAGACATGGTTGATGTAAACTTATAAAGTATACAGTATAAGTGTAAAATATACCAATGGACTATTTTGCAAATTTAAAAAGAATTCAGGGATTATTTCATAATTTGAAAAATTACCTAAAATGGTACCCGATATTGATCAGTACCAATACAGTACCATACCAGATCTCAATCTGGTACCAAATTTGGTACAGTATTTGCAACTTTGGTAATTATAGTTGTGAACCATTTAGTTTTCCAACCCCATTTTGGATAAATAAGATGATAGGAATATTTTAGTTTTTACCCGTAATAAGGAGCAGGGATCATAATCACAAATTATGAATACTATAAATTGTCGTTAAAAGCCACTATTAAGCTTCCTTCTTGAGTTCTATATTATTTTCATGGGATGTTTATCAGTACAAAGAACTTGGAGAAACAAGCCTAGTTAAGAAGGTACATGTTAAAGTGAAACTTGATTGATCTATATAAATTATTTTTAAATTTTGAGAGGGGTTTCCCAGAGGGATGATTGTAAATACATCCCTGGGATCTCCTATAAAAGTAATCGAAAGCAATACGGTGGGGATGAGGGACGAGATGAAGAAGGTAAAAGTTGGAGATAAATTTAAGGTTCAGACTTTGAGTAATAAGGATTTGGTTTTATTAAAGTTTGTTAGGTTAAGTTATAGTTATAACTAGAGTTAATTAAAAATAATCATAGTTAATGAAATCATATTAAAACTAGTTAAAATTTTATTAGGACATATGAGCCCTAAAGTACCACTTGGATGTCATATAGCACTATAGAATGCATAAGTGCATTAAGAAAAGAAAAAAAACATTCCTACCATGTTAGCAATGAAGTGGTAGAAAAATGAAATAAGACATAATGACCTTCTCTATCTAATTTAAACATTTTACAAATGTTAAGATTCATTTTTAATATTATGAAACATGAAAGTTTAATTTACATTTGTTCAAAAGTGCACTTTAGACCCTAACGTTTTCACCAAAATATAAGATGAACACCTATTTTAAAGCATTCAAAATTACTCTGACATTTTTAAACCATTCAAAATAAACTTTAAATGGATGAAAATTTAAACAAGTTAATTTATGTCTATTAAGTGTCATGTCATTACTAACATGGCATATATTTATTATTTGTAATATGTACATGGAACTCATAATCATGTGTATTCCACGTGACAAGGGCTTTATTATCCTATTTATCAAATTAATTTAGTTTTTAATTTTAAATTCTTAATAAAACCTAATTAACTTAATTTAATTATATATATTTATTAATTACCTTAAATTATATCCTTTTTAATCTAAATTATCAATCTAAGTTCCCAAAACTTTAAAAAAAACCCTAATCCCTAATTTCTACTTATTTTTGAAAGGTCTGGTCTTAAAGAAAAAATTTGCTTGCCTTTTAAAATTCATTACAGCTCTCCAAAATTGGTTATGGAGGTTGAGAGAGGAAAAAGTTGCTTAAAGGCTCCAGATGATCCAATCATCAAGTAGATATCCAAATTTGTATTAAAGGAGAGGAAGGCCTATAAATTATGAACATAACATTCATTCTCAAGTTACAAGAGCATTCATTTTTAGGCAAGTAAGTAGAGAAGCTTTTTTCCTGTTATATCTTCATCTGCACAACTTTGCTAGATGTCAAGGCTAGAACATTCATCACATACCTTGAAAACAAAAGTTGCAAGCTCTCTTATTAATGTAAATCCTAGTGACACTTGAACAACTTATCTTGGCTCGGCACCACATAAAGCAAACTTATATGTTTGTTTTAAAGCTTTCAAGCAGTTTCTCCTCTCAATGGAGTAGACATTTAAAAAATTGAGAGAAAATAGGGATTGGGATTCATTAGAATTGGGAAACATCAAATTGGAAATTTTGGTTAAAAAGAATATAATTAGTTATTAGGTTAATCAACATGTATTATAATTAAATTAGGTTTATTAAAAATTAAAAGTAAAAGTAAATTTAATTTGAGAAGTTGGACCCTACAGTGGACAGTGGTCTCGATATTGATTAAAAATAATTAATATATAGCACATTAGCAATGATATGTCACTTAATGGATGAAAACTTAACCCCATTTAAATTTTCGTCCACCTAAGGTTCATTTTGAATGTTCTGAAATGTCATAGTTCAACCTGTATTTATCATCTGTACTTTGATATGAATGTTAAGATCAAATTTTCCCTTTTTGCTTAATTTGTAACTTAGAAGCTACAAGATTGGTATTCTCACAAGCTTTACTATTTGATACTTGAATTTGTTCTTGATGCATTACACAAGAACACGAATGATTATTTAGGTTAATAAAACAAATTATAGCCATATATTTTAATTTGTTATAACTACCACATATTTTAATATTTAATTTTGTACAATAAGTTATTTACTTTTATTTATATATTTTGTGAATAATTTATATATTCTTCTAATATGAATAATATCTAGATATCGTAAGTAATATCCAAAATTTTATAACAAGTTTATCATATTTATATAACTTATTAAAACACCCTCTTCTTTATATAATTAACTAAACAAGTGAATTATACACTTATTCGTTAAATAATTTAAATTATGGTATAATAAAATATCAAATATAGCAAATTTTCAAAGTTAACTATAGGGTAGCACATGTGCCTTGAATCATAAAAAACTTTATAATTTAGAAACTCTATTAAAAAGACCTTTTGTTAAGTATTTTTCAAGTTATTTAATAAATTTTGTTATATAATTAATTGATCTACATGTAACAATATTTATATAAATATTATCAGATACACAACAATTAGTTATTTACTAAACTTTATTAAAAGAACTTGATAACAATTTATCATAAATTTCTCTTTTAATAATTAAAATAATAAAAATATTTTTTGGAATAAATAAAATAACAAGAGATATATGTATATTCACCCCTTAGATGTATTATATATATTTACATGAATTATATGATTGTATAATTTTTTATATAGCTTAAAGAGCTTAAATAGTAATAAAATTATAGAGAAATTTCTGAATCATATAAAAAGTAAATTATCTAAACTATTATTAACAAAAAAACGACCTCTATATTGGCAAGGCCCAGTGTGAGTCTAATCAATCATAAGCTAGCTTCTATGGAGGAAGGAACATAAGCAGTAATATCTTGCTTGCTCAGGAGTTGTTTAGAAATTATCACCTGGAGGGCTCAGGGAGCAATTTTGTTATCAAGATAAATAATCGTAAAGCTTTCCACATGGTTAACTGAGATTTTATTCTCTTATCTCTTAAAGTTATTGGTTTTCAAATATACTAAATCTCATGGATTAAGCAGTGCTTATCTACCACCTTAGATAGAGGGCTTGTTAATAAAGAAGTTACTCATTATTTTAAGGGTGCAAGGTGAATAAGATAAAAAGCACCCCCTTTCCCTCTATCTATTCACCATCTATGTTGAAAAGCTTTCTCAAATAATCTAAAGAAATGTTAACCAAATGAGAGACATCAAATTCCATAAAAAATGTAAGAGATTGGGAAACTTATAGCAAGAGTTCCTAGAGGTAGTTCTTTTGTGAAATTTGATTAGGACTTTAGAGACTAAAGCAATCAGGTAAGGGAAAATGGGATACCCTTGTTTAATGCCCTTGGCTGCTTGGGAGTAGAGCCTAGCCATTCACTAAGACTTTATAAGAGACTAAGGAGACACACTGGGATATCCAGTCAATAAAGATATTTGGGAATCCAAAGGCCTTTAATATGTTGAGAATGAAATTGTAATCCACTAAATCATAAGCTTTTTTAAAATCAATTGTGAGAGTAGAGTTGTCAAATTGGGCCCGGCCAGGCCCGTGGGCTGGTCAACAATTTTTGGCCCAGTTTGACCGCCCATGGGCGGGGCCATGAGCCAAGTATGTATGGCCCGTGGGCCAGCAAGTCGGGCCACGGGCTGGCCCACGGGCTGGCCCATGGCCCGTGAACCGGCTCGGCCCGTGGCTCGTGGCCCGCCCCTACAAAAAAAATTTAATTATTTATTAAAATAATTAATAAATAATTTAAGTAAGTTAAAAATTTGTAATTAATGTAGTTCATAATTTTA
>JAOQMS010062346.1:0-25248 GCA_027563885.1 Erythroxylum longipes
CTTTAGTGATCTTCCCAAATTGCCCTTATGCAATATTGTTCTTTCAATTTCACTAACACCATAAGCTCTTTAATTTAATCTCAATTTCTCCTTTTAATACCATCAATCCTAAAAAAAAAATTTCTACACCCGAAAACATTAAAATTAATACCTAACCACAATAATTTAATCAAAAAGAAATTAGCACAAACTTGTTAGTAAGAAAAGAATCGGGGTCCAACAAATTTAGCCACTCCTTGGTTTGCAATTTTAAACCCTGGCCTCATAAAACCCATAAGGGTTCTCAGTTATTGCCTGTTGGGGTTGACTTCTCGATCTATGTTTCTTTGGAATTCCTTGACCATTTATGCTTTCTCGATCTCTTCTTCTTCTTCTCGCCAAGCTTTCCTAAGGATTTGTTCTAAACAAGTTATATCTAAATCTAAAGTCTCTGCAACATGACTCAAACCCCTCATGACTCTTGTGTTCATGTAAGAGCATGATCCATATTTAAAACTAACGAAAAATGAAAACAAAGAAAAGAAGAAAAAAGAAAAAATTAAACTATTATAACGCCTTAAACTATAGAACTAAGTTACCTTCCCTAGTAATGCCTTCAAAAACTTGTTCGCCAAAGGTTACACGTGCTAAGTTTTACTATATAACCTTAGTAATTACCGCAAGTGCACGGGTCGTTCACGTAGTACCTAAAGTGTTGATCCCACGAGGAAGGGAACTAGTCCTAAAATCTAAAGGTAGCTAACTTCGCAAAAAACCTAATTAAACAGCTAATGCAAAAAATAAATCAATCAATAATCAAATTTGAGAAATTAAAGTGCTACAAGCTTGAACAAAATAGAAAATCACACAAATAATTTGAAACACAACCTAGAAATAACCAAGTGAGAGAAAGAGGGATTCAATTTGAAATTAAAGAAAATCTATGCAATTTCTGATTTAATGGGCCTAAACAGTCCTAAGGTGAATTACTTTCTCCCGAGTTATAATTCTTAACCCTAATTGATAAACCCTAATTCAAATTATGGGAATTGCAATCTCTCAATCTGTAATTGGTCCAAAAACCTAAATTAGTTCTCAATTTATCTATTAACCTACCTGGAATCTATGTTCAATCTCTCATTACACAACTCTACCGATCTGATTCAACTCTTTACCTATCGATTTACCTAACTCTCGTTAGTCCAAATTGACAATTTTTACAAGCTCACCCTCTCAATGTATTGCCAAGTTATGAAGAATCGAAATTGAATCATAACTAAATCTAAATAAAATACCATTAAATAAATTTTATTAGTCTCAAGATTCAAAAGACCCGAAGGTGTGTTTAGACAAAAGATCAACAATCAACAATAGTAATTCCAATCAATATTTAATCTCATGCATCAATGAAATTGAAATAAAAATAGAAAAATATTATCGAAATGAATCTCTGAGGTCGCGACTATGAGAAACTGCCTATTCTGGGAAGTAATTCGCATTAAACGTATCTCCGTGCCACTCTTCCTTTGTCTCCTTCCTCAATCGCTCGATTTCTATCTATATTCCTCTCAGATTTTTACAGAATCTCCCTATTTTGCTCAACTCTTTTTCATTCTCTAATGTCTGTTGGTTGTTGTCTTATAATGTGTTATTTATTCTGTAGCATCCCTAGGTCAAACTCATGGTCGAAACAGTCTGAAAAATCACTCAAAATTTAAGTTTTCGTATCATCCCGACGTAGGACATGAATGTGGCCCTTCCTACCATGATCGTGGTAGGTTATTTATCATTTCTGTCATGATTGTGGCAGGTGATTTATCCCAAAGTGCATGATCATGGCCTGAAGTGCATGATCGTGGCGAAAATTGATGCTCTCCGTCACGATCGTGGCCTCTGGTGCACGATCATGGCCTGGCTACTTTTAGCTCTTCCTTTTTTATCACGATCATGGCCTATATCTTTTAGCCTGAAACTCTTCAAATTTTCATCGTTCTTCCCCGTTTACCCTACAATACTGACACACACATCAAGGTACCTCAAAAATTTAACAATTAAGCTGAAAGATTCAAACTAACCTATAAGAAACATGTAAAAACACAAACTAACATAATTAACACATAACCACATACTTAAATCTAAATTTAACAATAAATACTTAACAAATTACACCCTAAAACATCATGCAAAATGCAACTATCAATTGGTCACAGAACACCTCCTCTTTTCTTTTCCTCTTTGGTCTCTAGTTCAATCTCCAAGTCACTCCATCTTCCTTCCTACACAAAAATAGTCAATTGTTACCCTAAATTAACATCAAACATAAAAGAACAATGATGGAAATCAAACTAAACAAAAATATACAAAATGAATACTAAACTACAACAATAGTCAACAAATATGCACGAAAATGCATGCCAATTACCTAGAAAAACATATACTAACGCACACCTATCAGTTGCCTCCCATGCAGCGCTTCTTTTAACGTTGGTAGCTCGACGCTCTTCCTTGGAAACTCAGCTAGGATCAATTGTAAGCAGCTTGCTTCCAGTTTTTGCGTTCAACATCGGCTTTGTGGCCTGTAAGTAAGCTATAAATTGTAAAATAATCAAAAGGACAATGTGGATAATATTATGAAAACCAAGTAAGCTCAATAATGTCCTTTTTTGAGTAAGTTGTCAACATAACAGGGAATAACAAAACTCCCTAAATCTTCCATTGAATCCAACATTTTATCCTGTACAAAGGTGAGTTCTCTCTTTCTTCCTTAATTACCTTCGTCTCCTCTGCTTCTTCTGCTTCCCGAACAGAGACTTTCATAACTTCTTCAAACTCGATGTCTGTTGTCATCTATTCTTGGTCCTTTTAATCCTCAAAAGATTCCAACACATAAATTATTCTAAATAAGCTACTATCCTTCAGATTCTTAAATACATCATTCATGTTGAATGTCACATAATCATCATCAATCCAAAAAAGTAGAGTTCTTTTGATGAACATCTACTCAAGATTTTTTGATGTTCACATATGGTATATCAAGAACTGGTGAATAATAGGGAGCTTTTTCATCCTTTTCATCATCCTCTTTCTTAATTCCTTGGTCTTCTATAAAATAAGGTTCAGTATGGTCTTCTACTGGTTCTTCTTGTTCGTCTCCATTTCTAAACGCAATAACCTCATTTTGCCCTCGCTGATATAATTCCATGTTGCTTAAAGAATCTTCCACACCTCTCTTACAAAATTCATGGAAAAGTTATCTTACTTCAATCTCTAGGTTGTGAATTGAAGCGGCATGATTTTCAAAAACTTGATCAAACTTCTCTTCCAACCTCTTTTGACTTTCCTCCAGGATGGAAAACATCCTCTTCTGGTTCTCTTCCATTTTTGTTAGCTTATCCATGATTTTGTCGAATTTGGAATCCCATGAACTGAACTTATCTTGCTAAAATTACAATAGGTCTTGATGTCCCATGTGAGTACTTGCATTGTTGGACCAATAAAAATCTGGGTGGTTCTAGCACACCGAACTGTACGTCTTTCAATAAGGATCGGTACATTCCCAACCATACTACGCTTCATTGTAATTCACAAAAGTTCCTTGCTCCCCATAATATCTATATTCCATCATTGTTTTTTTATTTCTTCTTGGAATCTACCTCTTCAGATGTCTGATTTCTCATTCTAAGAGGTCTTGACGTGTCTTGTGATATCAGATAATTTGTTGTTACCAATTATGTCAATCTTTGCATGCTCCTTGTGTTCATGCACTGCAAATATATAAGGAAGAGTATCAAAAACTCTTAAATCAAAGTAATCGAAATTAAACAAGATGCTAAACAATTAATCCCCGACAATGGCACCAAAAACTTGTGGAATTGCAAAACAATTTACTCATTTTACGCTCAAAAACTGCAAGTGTACGAGTCGTGACTTGTAGTTCAAAAATGGATATCGATCCCACAAGGATTGTTTCCCAAACACCACTTAATTCAGATTAGACTTTTTTAAGAAACGAAACTGTGTAATGTAAATAATCTGAAAAATTAAATTAAAATTGAAAGACTAACAAAAACTAATAGAGAATACCAAAGTTGTATAAAATTGGAATTCAAGGATCTAAAGATTAGAGATTGCTTTTTCCTTATTTTGCCTTCCTCCTATTTTATTAATCGAATTAAGTCTCACCTAAGATTTCTGAATGTATTAACTACCCTCTCTCAAGGTGTAATTAATTGTCCCTAATCAAATTTAATGAAGTCAATTAAACAATCTCTCAACCTGCCCAATTACTACACCAATTTAACTAGTTATTAAACTATCCTATGGTTGATCAATTGAATTAGTCGAGATCTCTCTTCTAACTGATCAATTAACATGATGATTACAGGTCTATAGGTTGCCAACTCTTATTGTACAATCCTACACAAATAACCTTACTTACTCTCTCAATTTATTGCAAAATAGAAATAAAATCAACAATCATCAAAGACACTTTCATTCAATTCAATAAAATAGGAGTTTAACAAAAATAGTTCAAAAGCAATTCCTAAAACTAAATCAACCACTCATGGTCTCCATAACATTACTGATACACAAATAATCCATCTTACAAAGATTAGAAGAAAGAAAAACATAAAAAATTGAACAAAGGAAACTTCTTATCTTATTTGTAAAAATCTGGAATTTTTTATGTTGATATGCTATTTTCCCCAATCTTGATGATAATCCTTGAATCTTCACCTTCCTTAAGGCTCAAAACTTGTGTTCTTCACCCAAGGAGGCTCTTTTTACAGAAGGGTTTTGTCTCATTCTTCCAAGGAGGCCTAATTATCTTTTAATAGTCCAGAAACCCTAAGTTTAATGAAGCCCCGTATAATGTCTCATATTATAATTCCAAGATCGTGGGAATTGGCATGATTCCTACGATCGTGGGAATTTGCAGCAGAGAGTTCCCTCTTCTCTTATCCTCTTTAATCTCTAGCTCAATCTCCAAGTTGCTCAATCTTCGTTCCTATATAAAAATAATAAATTCTTACCCTAAATTAACATCAAACATAAAAGAACAACAATGAAAATCAAACAAAATGAAATCATATAAAATGAATTCTAAACTACAACAATTATGCAAGAAACACATGGAAATTACTTAGAAAAATGTAGACTAATGCATAACTGTCATCACTTTCCTATGATGCATTTAGGCTTGAGCAAATCTTGAAATGGACTTAGTTTGATGATGGATTAAGTGATTAAATATGTGATATTTTTATGGTGATAATTAAGGTTATAACTTAAGAATAGATTATTAAATATCAAGTGCTCAAATATGGAAATTTGGAGATGTTATGGGAATGAAGGTGATCTTATTAATGCTAATATGATTCAAAGAAGACGAATGATGTGTATTAAGTAAAGATGATTGAGAAATTGGATATTATGTGATCTTATATTGTTAGAACAACCTTAGTGAATGATTGATTGAGGAAATTTAGAATCATCAAGTATACTTGAATTATAAAACTAAGAGTAAGCTAGACATACACAAATGAAAATGTTTGAATGATAGAGACACATGATTAAGGTTATGCGTACCCCGGATTGTCATTAAGCATGCATTATACATAACACATATACATATGTGTATGATTAAGTAGTAATGTGATTGTGCAAATTAGTAATTTGCAAATGTGTATGTGTTGCATAATATAGAAGTTCAAATAGAGTGACAACATCTAGACATTACCGCGACATCAAGGCAATAGCTATCTAAAGCATATAGTGAGTAACCTAGATATTCTCACTAAGTTTGTCTATCTTCGCTTAAATGTTAATTATTGAATTATTATTGATGTGAATGTTTTAATTTCGGACATTGATTGTTAAAGACGTTTGATGCATAAAAATTACATTGGAAGTGCTCATTGTATATGAATTTGACAGAAATAAGTGTACTCAACATATTTGTTGAATGTCGGACTAGATGAAAATGTGAAAGTGAATGTGTAAAGTGAATATAAGTGACTGATTGAATATATGAGATTTGATTCATTCCATTACATGAATGTATGATCAGATAAAGGCATTTGTGACTAGAGTCACCAGTAAGATCCTGGCATCCCCAACAAATACAGGATAGTTATTAATGAGCTCGATATCCACAATAGATATGGGACAGTCAAAAAGGCATTTGGTCACAACAATGTAATTATTAAATGTGAGTCACATGTGCATTGCATATATATTTGATATGTATGCTTAAATTATCAAAGTAAATTGTTTGAACTGTTCTGAATGTGAAATGTGAAATAAGCGAAAATAATTTTATTTGATTCAATATGATGATTAGTGAAGAGAAATTCATTATGTGCTATCATGAATTGTCTATGAATTTGGAATATGAATGGTTTGTGTTATGTGATAAGAGCGAGTACATCGATGATGGCTTGCTCACTGAGTTTGCAAAACTCATCAAAATTGAAACGTAGCTTTTTAGGTACGAGATAGGAGACTTAGTTGCTAAAACACTTTAGAAGAAGAACAGTTCTTGTGTTTTTGGAAAGAAGAAACGGTTTAAAGGTTGACAGCTGAGACTAAAGTGATAAATAGATTTTTTGTATAGTTTCTCATTATGTAGCATATTTTTTAAATAGAGCTATGGACTCTGATAAGCTTTTGATACTATTTATATATGAATGATTTATGTAATGCTATAATGTACATTATGTTTTATAAAATGAAAATGAGGAATTGAGTTTTAGATATTGAGTATTTGTGTTTTAATTATGATGCCATGATAAGTGATGCGATTACTCTAGCGCACTAATTCCACCAGGCATGTGCTCGAATGTTTGATGGATATACGAGCACGTGTTGGATAGGAGTGGGGTGCTACAACAAATATTTTGGATTTTCTCATAATGATCAAATTATATCTAGACTTGTTTCCAATTTTCCATTCATTCTCGATACAATTTTTAAATATTCTCGATATAGCTAGTGTTGTTTATGTAAGGTTGTTGAGGAAACATCTGAGCATTTATTCTTCAAATGCCAATACGTTAAATAAATATGGGTGTAGTTGCTTAGCAGATGCATCTTTTCTACTAATTTAGACAACTTAGACGGTGATCAGATTCGAGATTTGGATTACATAAACAACTCAAGTAGGAGATGCTTTTGGATAGCTTTATTAACAACTATGATAGCTACATGGGATAAGCAAAATCTCTAAATTTTTCAAGATAAATACACTCCAAAGGAGCAATTTTTTAAGGAGTTGACATAAGAAGACAGGTTCCAAATCACCTTGCAAAACAGAATCTCCCACACCAACAATACCTTCTTAACTAGTAGAATATGCACCCATTTAGTTCTTTTTAAATCTCTTTAATTGTGACTTTGTATGTCTTAATTGTCACTAGCGTAGATTATCATTATATATAAAATTTGAAAACCTTTTGAGCTACCCCTAAGGCTTAACACATTTAAATTTTTAAAAAATACCATTTAATTTTTAGCATTGTTTTCTTAATGTTTTAGTTAGGAAAATTACTTTTTGTCTACGAATTCTGAAAACATCGTCTATAGTTTTTCATCTACAAGAAACAAGTGACAATTTATATGATGAAGCATAAACGTCAAGAATAACAACGGGTGATGTTTTTAAATCATTTAGTTAAGCTTTTTTCGTAACTAATACTCTACCTTGTTATATTCTATAAACTTGATAACATCCGAGATTTCAAAAAAAAAGATGATAAGATCCTTTTAAAGAGAAAAAAGGTCTTTCTACTTTATGAATTAGGGAACTTAAATGATTATACTTATTCTAATTTCCCAAAAGTTACAAAATTAATGTATAACATAAAAGCCCTAGTTTTGTTATGGAAAGTATACAAACTTAACAGGTAATATCATTGTTTAGTTTTCTTTAATATGTATGATCTCATTTTGTTAAAAGCGAAACATCTTTTAATTGTGAATCCAAAAAATCTTACAAAAAATAATGGGTTAATTACCAAAAAATTCCCAAATTTTGTCAATTTTTCAATTATAGCCCGAACTTAAAAAAGTAACAATAAAATGCCTAAACTTTCAATTCTATCCTTATGTTAGTCTTGTCGTTATCTTTGCTAATGTGGCACTGTTACATGTCAAAGGGCTCTCACTAATTAGGAACGTCAGCTTCATTAGGAGAAGGTTTTTTTATTAGCGAAATGGCATTGTTTCTTGAATATAGTAAAATGACGTTGGTTCACTTATTCTCAAATCTCACTCTCTTCATTGTCAATAACCTCAAAAATACGAAACTAAAATCCCTATTATGTAACTAAAATCCCTAATGTTCATAAGACAGTGAATTCGTGCGTGGGTGCTTCTCCTATCGCGAAGTTAATTGCTCCATCAAACCAGCAAACGTTCTTTCATGAGTGGGTGCTTCATAAGAGAGTGACTTTCAATACTGGACTTCCTGTGGCACTGATTAGGGTACGATTGTTCCTCTTGATCTCTATTATTATTTGTTCTTGATTCACTATTTATGAAATGGTATATTGTTGTACTATAGTTTGAAATTGGAATTTGATATTTGTTCATTTATGCAATGATCTGAATGTGTTCTATTCCTAAATCACATTGTGCTTCCACAAAAAGTTTTCCCTTAATTTACATGTCTTAACAATTTCAGGAAGAAAAACACTAGCTTTTCTATGAGGAGTTTGTGAGTGTCTGAAAAAATAGCTCTTATGAATATTGAGGTTGCTTATTCTATGCTCTAAGTTTATAACCTTAAGGCTTCAAAGTTAACTTAAATTGAGCATATTCTATCTAACATAAATCAAATTTCAATTTTAAAATGGTCATGTGATTTTATTTGATTACTACTTAATGGGGATATTCCATTTTGTTGCCTCATATTTAATATTTGGTTCAAGAGTAGCTTCATAGTTTCAAGCTTTAGGGTTGCCTGTTAAGTGAAATTGGTGATGGGGTGTGTGTTGGTTGCTTTTATTGCTTATTAACCTATTTGAATACCATTGTTTCTCTCAAACTTTTAAGTGTAGTTTCTTATTTGTATGCAGTGGAAACATTATTTTTTTAAGTGGTATACTTTAAAATGACTCACTTGTGATGGTTTCAGTAGGTGAGGTATGTTAAGTTGTGAAGTATTATGAAAAAGCTTCAGGAGATTTGTAAAGGAATGTTTCTAGTGCAAGATTTAGTTAAAATATTTCATTTTGTATTATTCTGATGTAGTACTAGACTTTTATTAAGCTTTTTGAATATGAAAATATGGGTGTATTATTTTGATGTAGTCATACTAGCCCTTTTTATGCATTGTGCTATTTATGGCTTAGAAATTAAGATACCAACTATTAATGATTGTATTATTATGATGTAATCATACTGGCCTTTTACTTATCTCTTTACATATGAAAATCTGGGTGAGCTATATATGCAGAAGAGTGAAGCAGGAAGTTTTTCTATGTATATGTAAGCTTAATGGTTTCTTGTATATTATATTGCTTTTAATTTTATTTTGTCAAAATGGGTACTTATTAACTTGTTGTAGTATATTGATTGCTATCTTATCAGTTAATAGGGTATAAGTGAATCATCTGTGCTTTTCTAATTAGATTTTTTTACAAGTTATGATGATGTTTAATGATCTAAATTTTGGCTCAATAACTGAATTGCTCATCTAGAAATTCATTTTGAACAGAATTTTAATGTTTTAATTATGTTAATATTTGTTTGATAGTAAGCATTCTAATTTTATTAACAAAGAATTTGATTAATCTATAGCTTTGAAGAATTAATCCTAATTAGAATAGAGATAATATAATTGCTCATCTTAATTGCTGCCTCTTTTTTTCTTCTTAGTTATTGAAATATTTATCATTTTGTATTTAGTCACAATTTTCATTTGCAGATGTTGGTAAATTTTGAATTTCATTATGATGGAGTGTTGGAAAGGCAAGAAAATAAATATGTTGAGGGTAAGATTAAAAGAAAAAAGGATATGGGTGTTGATGAACTAAGCATGCTAATTCTAAAAGGGATTTCTGATAATAAAGGAAATAGAGTAATCTCTATGTTTTACAAATTTCTTCATGAGTCTATTAGAAGCTTAATGGAGCCTAAAGCATGACAAAGACATATAGGCTATGCTCCAAAAAATGGAAGAATTGAATTGTTAGAATGTTGAAATTTACTATGATCATGGTTAGGAGAACCATGCGATAGATGATAAGGAGCCAGAATTTGATCATGAATTGGAGCAAGATGAGGGGTTGTTCCAAGTTAAATTGGAGAAAGATAAGGAATTCACTGTTATGCAGGATAGTGATTCTAGTGATGATTTAGTTGATGAGTAGGACTTCACTGTTATACAGGATAGTGATTCTAGTGATGATTTAGTTGAAGAGTAGTTCTTTGGAACTGATGATAAAGAATATGTCAATGATAGAACAAATGAGAGGATATGTGGGAAGACTTTTCAAAGTGAGTTTGAATTCAAAATGTTGATGATGGTGTTGGTGGAAGTGAAAAGAATTTCAATGAAGTTGGTGATCATTCGAAAGATATTAGAGGTAGTGTTTAAGGAAGTTGGCATTATGAAAATAATGATTATGATGACAGTGATGATGAAATTCAATCACTAGTTCCTGGTGATGATGAAACATTGATGCCAAAGAAGAAATACATTAGTTTTAATCCAAAAGTTTAAATGAGTGATTTTAAGTTTGAAATTGGAATGAAGTTCAAAAACTAAAAGTAATTAAGGGAAGCTATAAGGAAGTATAAAATTACAAATGAGTATAATGTTTCAATGGCAAGATCTGGTGTATGAATGGAAGTAGTTTGTGATGCACATTGTCCTTTTGAAGTGTATACTAGCTAGATTGGCAATGAGAAAACATTTTTTATGAAAATAGTCGAAAACACTTATAACTACAGTAAAGTGCAGAGGAATAAGCAAGCTAGCCAAAAATGGATTACAAATGAATTCGTACACAAGTTTAGGAGGAACCCAAATGGCTTATTAGTGAAATGATGGATGATCTTCAATCAGAATATAAACTAAAGGTCACTAAAATTCAATGTTATAGGGATAAATTCGAAGCAATTTCTATGCTTCGAGGATCAATGGAAGGTTATTATGTGAAGTTATGGTCTTATGGATATGAGTTAAGACGAGTTGAAAAAAATGGAAAGTTTATTATTAAATATGATTTTGATGAACATGTCGGGAAACCAATGCTAAAAAAATTTTATGTGGGTTTTAGTACTTTGAAGTATGGATTTCTTAGTCTTTGCAAGAAGATTATTAAGATAGATTGTAGCACACCAACACCACTCTCATAGTGCATATCCCCAAACATACCGATGGTATTCAGAAATACACTTTACAAGGATGGTGCGCTAGGACGGTCAATCAGACTGAATACAATTTTTTTTCAAACATCACAAGCATATCACTGAAAACCAATAATCAGATTCAGCCCATTTTTCATAAACATCATAATCATAATTGTCATTACAAACTTATATTTGATCAAACATTAAACACATTGTCAGAATTTCAATAATGTTTTAGGCCCGTTACAAATACCAAAAATGTATTTGATCACAACTGTTATTACAAACATAATTCATTTATATAATAAATGAAGCTTGTGGAATACAATATTTAATACTAAATTTATAAAAAATATATTCAGACGTCAACTGATCCTAACCTCTACTCAAATGTAACAGCTAGACTCTAGTTGGTCTAACTGGGTGTCTCCTCTGAGCCTGAAAAATATGTTGCAAATTTTATGGTGAGTTTTGTGAACTCAGTGAGTGGATCATCTTCGATGGCTCACTCATATCATTTAACACATCAGTTCATGTTATCACGTAATTCACATCATTTCTCTAATCAACATGTTGAATCACATACACTTCATATTAGCTTAATCCATATTTCACATTCAGAAATCATCCAAACTATTTATTTCAATCATTTAAATCATATATAACAAATGTATATGCAATGCTCATGAGACTCATTTTTAATTATTATTGTTGTGATCGAGTACCTGTAACTGTCCCGTATCCATTATGGATACTGGGCTCATTAATAACTATCCCTTATCCGTTGGGGATACAGGGCTCATTTTACATAGTGAGCCTTTGGCTCTTAATCACTTTTTCAGCTTTAAGCTCTGTTTCACTTTCTAAACTTTAAGCTCTTTTTCGATGGCTACTTCTGTCACAACTGCCTTTATGTTATCATGCAATCATGTAATGGAATGCATCACATGTATTCAATCAATTAATTGTGCTCAATCTTACACATTCTAATTCATTTTCACATTCTCATTCACATTTATCATCAGACCTTGGTCAGGCATTCAACATTTAAGTTAAGAATAACGTATTCAGTTAACTTCACATACAATGAGCACTTCCAATGGTTTTCATGCATCAAATGCCTCGGACATTCAATGTCCAGAATCAACACATTCACATCACATAATAATTCAATATAGAAATTAAAACATACAATTAATTAAGAGGATACCATCTAGGTCGACTTATAGTACGCTCTAGATTAACTTCCATGATCTGGAAATGTATGGATGCTGACTTTCAACCCTGTGCATTAACATCATGCAATACACACATTGCACACACATTACTAAGTGCACAATCACATAAACTTTCAATTGTACACATATGTATATGTGTAATGTCTAATGCATGCTCATATTGACTATTCTAGGTATATTTCCTTAATTCACATCTTATAATCATTCATACTTCATAACTCATATATGCCTAATTTGAACTTAAGTTTACACCTCAATTATACGAGATTATTCTAAGTTCATCACTCTTTCATTCACTAAAGTTGTTCTAGCATTATAAGATCACATAATATCCAATTTCTCATTCATCTTTACTTAATACTCATCATTCATCTCCTTTAAATCTCACTAGCATTCATAAGATCACTTTCATTTCTATAATATCTTAAAATTTCCAGAATTTGTCATATTAACATCAATCATCCATGCTTAAGTTATAACCTTGATTATCACCCTAAGTATATCACACATTTAATCACTTCATCCATCATCAATTTATGTTCATTTTTAAGCCCCAATTAAGTCCAAATGGACAGTAAATGTCCATTGGGTGGACTTCATGTCCGTTGCGTGGACATTCTTGGGGTTTCTAGCTTTCCAACTTCGCCCATGTCCGTTTGAAGGGACATAATGTCCACTGGGTAGACATTCACGGGATACCTATAGAAATGTTAAAATTTAACCCTTTAAACAGAAAAATCTCTCCTTAAGGTCTTCATAGAAGTTGTACAAATTAAAGTCCTCTTTGAAAGCATACTTGAATGTCCTCAATCCAACATCTATAGAAAAAGTTATGCCTCTTGCCCCAAAATCTATCCATTTGCATCCATATTTTCCATATTTGTAACTTTTTACTTACTACATTCAATACCTCATGCTTGTTCTTATAGTTTAATTACTCATCATTTCCCCATCATTCTTAACTCCATTTCAGCTCATTATCATCCATAAACAAATTTTAGTCCATGATTGATCATGATCAATAAGAATAGAACATACACATATATACATTCATCATCAACTTTCTGCACATGTTCAACTTCATTTTCACTTTCATTTCATCTCTAACTATCACCTTAATTAGACACCACATTAATCCCTTTATTTAGATCTAGACTCATTTTAGTTCATCTCCAAAACATCCAAAGAGATCCACATTAATACATCAAGAAAACAAAACATAAAACCCATTATCTATTAAATGTTTCTGCACTTTTTCCTAAGCCAACTTTAATGATCTTTCTATTTCAAAATCATCTCTACAACAACCTATGAAATATTGATCATCATTTATGTAAAAGCAAAACAATTATAAGCTCATTTCGTTAACCACACTTCAACATATGTTCATCACCCATTCTTCTACATTTTTGCACACTCTCATACACCATTTACTTTATCGATCCAATATTATAACATTCCATAATCTATTACTCATCATAAACACAAAAGCAAGATATGGTATGCCCATTATTCCTCACTTTACACACATATATTCAACACCATTCTCACAGTCATTAAATCTCAAAATAATCGCCCTATTTAATTCATTCAAACAACTTATAAAGATTAAAGTATAACTTACTTGATAAGAATCCAAGCTCCTTCTTCAATCACGTAAACTGTAGCTGCTTAAAACATCACACGATCATTTTTAATAGAGGAATGAGTTGGGCATTTTAATGATAAGAAGAAGAAGACAACAAAGATCTTAGAGCGATAAGGTGAAAGAATAATAACAAAACTTAATGTTGAAGGTTGGAGAAAAGAGAGTGTCGTATAGGGATAGAACAAGAGAAGAATGAAGAAGATAAAGAAAAAATGTAGACAGAAGAAGGAAATGTGATTTATCCAAATGAAAGACAAAAATAATAGAGATAGTCTTAAAGAGTAAGTTACGAGAGTGTCAGGTGTGTGGCATGGCAAGTGACACTTGTCACTTGCCACATGTCACCACCTTATGGTCCCCAAATGGTCCTTTTAATAACTTGTCCATTTGTCATCCAATTTCTAATTAAATTGTCTCCCAATTTTCAATGACACTTGTCATTAAATCCTAATGTCAATTATCAAAATTTTCACTGCCAGTTGACTCTTATTTCCACTACCATTTATCATATGTCCGGCCACTTAGCATTTTTCCTAGTATAAAAATTACCCAAAAATTCACCAAAAATTCTAAATCAATAATTTAATTTACCATATCAATTTTCAAGACATATATTCACTATTCACATCATAATTGCTTTAATAAAAAATCATTTATACTTGAAAAATGTCAAATGAGTGCATGAACCATCATTGTAATATATGCAATTTTCAACAATCATGTGTATGTATTATGCATGAATATGAAATGCATTTTTTTCTCATTGTTATTTCTTATTTATACAAATATAGGGTTCTAATCCTTAGTATGAAAACTAGATGTTACATAGATAGATTTTTCTGAATGCTTTCCATGGTAGTGCATTATTATCTACTGTTGATCATGACAGAAACAATTAGATGTTTCCTATATATTGGGCTGCAGTTAAGGGAGAAAATGACCAATCATAGAACTAGTTTTTGAGCATTCTTACTGAAGATCTCCACATATATGGAAATTCCTAGACTTTCGTAAGAGATCAACAAAAGGTAAACTTTAAATATCCATATATCTGATGTTCATTTGTTTATGTGATTATCACTTTATTAATTTATGTATCTATTTTTCTTACATGGTTTAGTGGAAGCATTAAAGAATTTGTTTCCAGAAGCTGAACATGGAAATGTGCTTGTCATATGTTTGCAAACTAGTCTAGTGTTCATAAAGGGCACACGTATAGGACTTTATTTTGGAAAGTGGTGAATTGTACAACGCAAATTGATTTCAATGAGGTAATAGACGAGCTGAAGGGTTTGCTAGTGAAGGCTTCTGAGGATTTTAAAAGTAGGAATCTAGAGACATTTATGAAGGCCTTTTTGAGCACAAGTTCAAAGTATGGAATATCACATAACAATATTTCAGAGATTTTAATGGATTCATTTGTAAAGCTAGTAGCCAAAGCTTGATCAGTATGTTAGAAGACATATGAGTTTCTTTAATGACTCGAATACATGAAAAAAGGGATATGATGATGAAATGCACTAATGAGATATGTCCTAGAGTGAGGAAGGAAATAGAGGTAACACAATAAGATGCAAGACATTGTACACTTAGGATAAATGGGAATTTGAAATTTAAAGTCACTATTTCTGCTAACAAATACATAGTTGACTTGCAAACATGAATTTATCAATATAGACTATGAGATTTAACCAGGATTCCATGTAGCACCCTGTTACCATAAGGTGCATACCGAAACACCCTGCATATAAGAATGGTGCACTACGTTCTTATACATAACCTATGATAATGGTGCACTACGTTCAATCACCACACTCATTTAACATAGCATCATCTATCTTTAGTTCTCTTATAAAACATCATGAAGAAAGTTACAATATTTTAAAACCAAATTTTTCCTCATATCATCCACAAAACCGAACGTTATACAATGTATTTTTCAAACATCCATACATGTACATCATCATAGCCTAATACAAAATATGCTACATGAAAGAGGAAATTACATAAAAAGTCCATATAATCTTTCCAACCCCAACTGACCGACCTTTGAGCCATTTCTTCTTTTTCCTAAAAGTACAAGTCTACATTGCTTGTAGTATCTCTCAGTAGTTAAAGTCGTCTCTCAGTCCTAAAAAGTTAACATTGCAATTTTGGTGAGTTTTATGAACTCAATGAGGTAACCATCATCAATGATTCACTCAATTCATACACCACATCAATACACGTAACATATTTTTCACATCTTTGCATATTCATAAAATATCACCTTTCATTTTCAGAACAAACATAATGGTCATTTCATTCATGTAAAATACACATATCAAATATAAATCCAATGCACGTGACTCAGTTTCATTTGTTACTTTGTTGCGACCAAGTGCCTAGTGCCTTTTTATTAGCTTATATCCCTTCGTGGATACCAAGCTGTATCAATTAATGTCCTATATCTGGGTACATGCACAACTAAGCTAAAGGCTCTTATCACGTTCTGAGCTTTAAGCTCTTTTACTAGCAACTTTGGCCACAACTATCATTATCTTTCATGCATTCACATAATGAAATGCATCATACATATTCAATCATTACACTCATTCAATCACGTTCACACTCTTCCTTATTCATATTTTTCATCGGACTTTTAGTCCGACATTTAACATTGAAGTTGAGAAAAAATACTTTGTCATATTCACATTTAAGTAACACTTCCAATACAGTCCCGAATATAGAACTCCTCAGACAATCAATTCTTCGGAATCAACACAATCAATTGTCCAAAATCAACACAATCAATTTCACATTCATAAGATAATTCAAACATAATCTAACATAAACAATTAATTGAGTGAGACTATCTAGGTTACTCACAGGTCGTTCCCGAAGCTAATGCCTAGAAGTTTCGGCAACCTCTGGATGTTGACGTTCCAGTTGCTCCTTTATATCACACAATATACACATATCGCAATTTGGCACAATTATAAGTGTTTATTAATGCACATGTATGTATATGAAGTATGCACAATGTATGTTCATGACAATCCCGGGTATTACTCTATTATTCTTGTCATGTAAACATTCATATATACAAACTCACATAAGTATCATTTATACTTATGGTTCATACCTCAATAAAACCATTAAAATCGAAATTCATAACTCATTTCATCATTCCAGATTTCTCTAAAAATAGACTTTTAGGTCAACTTTACATGATCATTATGACAATGAAAATGAAGTAATTTGGTAATACTTTCTTCTATAAAAATGTTACCCATTGTTTTAAGTTTTTAATGACACCAAGATCATTCAATTTGGTTCGTTATTCTATGAGTTATGCTCAAAATACCACAGACTGAATACATTTGACTCTTTGGCTAGGACATGATCATGCTGTCAAATTGTACAACTCATATCTCTCAACTCCAATATCCAAAAATTACAAACTTGATACCAATTGAAATCTAGGAGAATAAGTTCAAACCTTTATAAAGACACATTTCTCTAATTCGGCCTCTATAAATACAGTTTATTCGATAAAAACAGGACACAATTTCAGTCAAGGGTAGTGCAGCAGCCTATTCCAGAACTCACTTCAACCTAAATTTCAAGACCTGTAAGGACAGAATTCGAATTCAATTTCTTCATGAAAATTGTATGCTTATGCTTCTAGTTTACTCTAAATCAAAATCCATCCAATTTGGATATTCACAAATCACGTTATGGCCAAAATACTAATGTCTGTCCAGTAAAACACTCCATCAACAATTTCCAGCACACTTCATCATCATTTTCATCCTAGTTCACCTCTTTTGCTTAGTCTATCTTTCCTAGCTTAATACACCATCATTTCCTCTTCATTCATAACTCCATTTCAGCTCAATATTATTCACACAAAAACTAAATTCCAAGATTGATCACAAACATCAAAACAGAACATATTCTTATACACTTTCAACTCCAAATTCCTACACATATTCAACTCCAATTCTCATTCTTTATTTCACTTTTAATTATCATCTTAATTCATCTAAATTCAAGACATAACTCAATATATTGGTTAGCCTAACTTTCATTTTCGTTAAACCCTTAATTCATAATTCATAACATCTACATACAACTCATCACTTATGGTTTTCATGTTCACAAAACATGACACAAACATATACATTCATCCACCAATTTACTACACCTAGTTCTCAACTTCATGTCAATTTTTGAGACTCTTAACGATAGAATTCAAATTTCGTGTCTTCATGAAAAATATATCCATATGTCTCTAGTTTAATCCAGATTAAGAATTGTCTCATTTGGATAACTACATAACAAGTTATGGCTAAAAGACAGAAGCTTAATAAGCAGAAATGTTATAACTACCATTTTCCAACACCCTCTTCATCACCATTTAGTCTCTCAATCCTTCCTTAAAACAACTCATAAATACCATTAATACATTAAAACAGAACATACATCTATTTATTGCGGCATCAACATTACACATATCTCAGCTCCTCTATCATGATCATTAAACACTAAACTACCATCATAAATGCCTCATTTAGCAAAACCATGAAGATTAACAAGCTACTTGATTTCTCTTCAATGTCTTCAAACACAAGAAGAAGCCCTAACTTCCCATGTCACTCACGTACATCATCATCCAAGAGTGATTAGGTTGGGTCTTTTGTGAGAATGAAGAAGACAACAAGGTGAGAGTAGCAAGTGAAAGAAAAGAAGGCTAGGTTTAACGTGTAAAGAGGTTAGAGAAGCAAAAAATCGTGAAGAAGAGAAGAAGATGAAGCTCACGAAGAGAGGGAGAGAAAAGCAAATGAAAGAAAACATTTAATTTGGCCTTTCAAATAACAAGGTGAAGTTTCGTGAGTGGGGAGTGTTGGCAAGTGGTGGTGACACTTGTCACTGCCACTTATCACTTTTCTATGGTCCCATTTGGACCCCTTTTAAAAACTAGTCTATTTAACCTCAATTTCTACTATGATTTTCTCCAAATTTCTATGACTTATGTCATTAAATTCCAAATCCATTTATAAAAATTTTCACTACCATTTGACTCTTAATTCTATTACTATTTATCAATTATCCTACCACTTAGCATTTTTCCTAGTTCAAAATTTACCCAAAACTTTAGGGATTTTCTAAAATTCACCAAAATTTCAAATCAATACCTATACACACCAAGTCAATTTTCAATACATATAAACCATAATTTTGATCAAAATTCACATTTATAACAATTATACCCAGAATGTGAACGAATGCATGTACAATTATTTTCAAGTGCAAAAAATTCAATATTCACGTGTAGGTGCATATCATGTAATGCATGAGTATGAAATGCATTTTCTAATGTCTTAATAATCTCTTATATTTACTATTCTAGCCTCAACATGAGTAACGGGATGTTACATTCTATGTAAACATGTTGTGGTTTGTACATCTTATCAGAAGGAGGATATCGATACTTATGTGAATTAATGTCATAAATGCGATTCTTATATGAAGAGTTACCAATTTGCTATGGAACTCATTAGTGGTCCTAAGGTTTAACCAAAGATTGAAAATCTTCATCCAATATTACCTAAAAGATGCCTGGAAGACCAAAAAAGGGATAAAAAAGGGATCACACTGAAGAACCTCAAAATCCCATCAAATTGAGCAAGGTTGGAGTAGTTATGAGGTGCCATCATTGCAATGAAATTTGTCACAATATAAGAGGATGCAAATATAAGAATCAACCACCAACATAACCTAAAATTTTTAAGGTAGATACTTTTGTTGTGTAACAAATATGTTGTTATGCATCCACTATTATTAATTTTATGTTTATCTTCAATGTGTATAATGCAGCGAAAAAAAGGAGGGAAATCAAAATCATTATCTATTGAACCCTTCATCGAGTATTCGTAGTGGTCAAGTAGGTAGATCGACACAATCAATATTAACAGGATCAAATACTGCATCTACTATATTACGAAGAGAGATGAGAATGGTTAGTTGAATTTAAGTATAAAATTTAAGTTTCTTAAACTTATATAACATTAAAATTCTTTTTGTTTTTATAGGCTTGTAGAGGATACATATTAACATTTAGGGAAGTTACTGGGAATACCTACTTTACAGTAAGTCATTTAAATTCATATTTATACTACTTATATGTAATTATAAGGAAGATGATAACTTTTACATAATTGGTTGTTTATACTTCATAAATGGGTGAGGTTCAATGTCAAGTGTTACAACCTCCTAATACTAACACAATACCAACTTAATGTTGGATCAAAAACAAAAACATGCTTGGTTTGGCTAAACGGCAGATTTCAAAAACTTTTTCCCAAATCAAAATATAGCAGAAGTGAAAACACCAAATCAACATGCTTTAATCCATACATGATGCGGTATAAGGAAAATAAATCAAATAAGAACAAAATTAGAATTTTTACCAAGTTCTCGCCGCTGTGTCCTCAACCAATCTGATCTACCACTTGTTCTCCTTGGATAGTTTAGTTATCAAGATCCTTTGGTGGGAAAGGAGAAGAAAAATGAATAGCAAACTTTTTGCTATATTCGGCTAGTTCAAAAGAACAAAAAAATGAGACATTCTCATTTTCTATCTTCGGCCAAAAAATAGAGCAATATGGAGAGCTTCACATTTCCTATGGCCGAAGGTTTGAAGTGAGTGTCAATAGCCAAAACCCAACCTACACCTTCATTGAGAAGAATTTTAAATCAGCTGTATCACTTTTCTATGGCTGTTTGGCTTTTGAGACAATGAAGAGACAAAATGGAGAGCTACCAGAAACATTATTTTACATGGCTACATGCACGTTAATTTGGCACTAAAACTAAATGAACATATGTCCAACTCTTAGACGTTTTCTTCCATCAAAAAGTGTTCATGTGTTATGTTAAAAAAATATTAAAAACATTCAATGATTAGAAGCATAACCGAATGCGTTGGGAGTGAGTGGAGAGAGCTTCAAAAAAAACATTATTGGATAGCTATCTCTCTTCAAAACATTTTCTTATAAGGTGTTTAAAAAACCACCCATTAAAACCATGTAATGAAGAGAAGCATAGCCGAAAACAAATCCCACATTCATTCATGAATGAATTCCAAAAGAGCTGGCCATTTATGTTATTAAATCATCCATCAACCTTTTAATAATGAAGAGCATTACTACATTCTTCAATGCTAAATATGTTGCTGACCATTTAGCTACAAAACCGAAATCTACATGGATGTAGAATTCGGTTTTGCCCTCCCATTTGTTTTAAAAACATTTGTTTCAATACGATTAATCAATTAATCATATAAAACCAAAATCCAACCCAATATTAAATGCTCCTTTGGGCTTATAATTAACAATTAATTAGTGTAAGCCCAACATTTAATTATAAGCTTAAGACCCAATTTAATTAACTCTTAATTAAATTGTTTAGGTCTTATTGCCCTAAATCCAATTCATCCATTTCTCTCCAAACTGTCTCATTTTCTTTCCGATTACCTACGTTTATTTTTCTTGCTTTCCTTGATAACCTTCCTAGAAGTCAAGTAGGGAATCTAATTGGACATAAATAATTCAAGCTCCAATAAGCCCTGAATTAATTGAATTCTCATTAGAATTAATTCTGACTCATTAACCAAATGTCATTCCACTAAAGACACTTGATTGAACTCTTGAATTACCTAAAAATATAAGAAAATGATGTCCAATCACAAACTTTATCATGATCCATATTATAGCCCTCCACACAATAAAGAGTATAATTACCATTTTGCCCTTATGTTGATTTTACCTTCTAAATATCCCGTTTCACTCTAAATGGTGATTAACACATAAGATTTAATATTGGTGTTAAGACTTGATGGGTAGCTAGTCCATCAAACTACTGGCGCCAATTTAATCACCAATCTCCGTAAAACATCTAGAAGTAATGATATCACTATAAACTCTTTATTTGAGTGAATGTTCCCTGATGCATGTTTCAATTAATAATTCCAGCATGCAGACATATAATTGATTCCATGTAAAAATCCAATCCAATCATATCAAGAATTATAACAAAACACACATGAGTTCACTACTCATCAAGATTGTGGTTCATAATAAACGAATGCTAAGGTGTATGTTTTAAGATTAAAGTAATGGCCTACTTTATTCTTTAAAAACATACGTGATTCTAGATTCATTTAATAATGCCATTACCAAAAGTCAACCACTATCATGAATTGAAACTCATCATTCCCTTGAAGTAAACTCCTTTACTTACATGGAGGTAAATCAAAACACTACAGTCTCAACCATAATTAAGCAACCAACATGATTATTCGACTGTGAATCAATTAATTTAGATTCTAATAATATACATGTTTCCATACATCTCCATGTATATGTATATTACTTACAAAATAACCTTTGGTACCTTATGACTAGTTATATTACGCTCAAACAAACAAAACCGATCTCTTTTGTTTTATTAATAGTAAATATTTTCATTACAATATTGTAGCTGGAAGAAAATTAAGTTATATGTAAATACACTTGCTTTCCAGGGCACTATATTTACATAACCCTAACAATATCCCACTTGCCCTAAAGCAAGTTTGACATATCCCTTATTCCCATTCCTTCTAGGTGACCCTTGAAGCTCTTCTGTGACAGCCTCTTCGTAAACGGATCAGCAAGGTTTTGTTCTGAGGGAATCTATACCACATCCACCTCACCACGATGTATTATCTCTCTTATGAGATGATACTTTCTCTCAATGTGTTTGGCAGCTTTATGGTTCCGATGTTCTTTATAATTAGCCACTGCCCTACTATTATCACAATAAAGTGTAATGGCTTTTTCTGCCTTATGAACTACCTCCAAATCCATTAGTAACATGCAAAACCTCTATAGTCGAATCAGCAACACAAGATTGCTTGCATCCTTTGCTGCTTCACAAGCGACTACATACTTAGCCTCTATAGTCGAATCAGTAACATAAGATTGCTTGACACTCCTTCAGACTATGGCTCCACCTCCCAAAGTAAATACAAAACTAGAAGTTGATTTCCTTGAATCAACATCTGACTAGAAATCAGAACATGCATATCCTGTTGGAATAAGGTCATTTTTAGAGTAAACAAGCATTAAGTTCTTCGTCCTATGAAGATACTTCAGTATGCACTTGATCGCAGTCCAATGCTCCAATCCTGGATTGGACTAGAATCTACTTACCAGTCCCACTGCATACCAGATATCCAGTCTAGTGCAAAGCATAGCATACATTAAACTTCCCACAGCCGAAGCATATCAAATGTTGCGTATGCATTCAACCTCCTCTTAGGTCTTAGGTGCTTTCTCCTTTGAAAGTTTGATTCCATGTCTAATATGTATGAAATCCCTCTTGGAATCTTACATGGCTAACTTATTGAGCATGTTCTCAATGTAGGCTAGTTGAGACAAGGCTACTTGCTTGTTCTTACAATCTCTTATAAACTTGATCCCTAGAATATAGCTAGTCTCTCCCAAATCCCTCATTGAGAAATGTTCGTTCAGCCATCCCTTGACCATAGATAACATTCTTACATCATTCCCAATGAGCAAAATGTCATCGACATATAGTATTAGGAAAGTAACCTTGCCTTCTTGTATCATTTTATAGACGCAAGGTTCATCTAGGTTTTGTATGAACCCATAGGTTTTGATAGTCTTATCGAACCTAATGTTCCAAGACCTAGATGCTTATTTAAGTCCATAAATGGACCTTTGCAACTTGTATACCTTATGCTCATTACTTGGCTTAACGAATCCTTCTGGTTGGGCCATATAAATGGTCTCATTAAGATCCCCATTAAGAAATGTGGTCTTAACATCCATTTACCATATTTCATAATCGAAATAGGCTGCTATGGCTAAAAGAATTCTGATGGACTTAAACATGGCAACCGGAGAAAAAGTCTCCTCATAGTTTATACCCTCCTTTTGAGTATAGCCCTTAGCTACCAATCTAGCTTTAAAGGTCTCTACCTTTCCATTAGATCCTCTCTTCCTTTTGAAGATCCATTCACACCCTATGGCTTTTACACCTAGTGGTAGATCTACAAGGATCTAGACTTTATTAGCATATATGGAATCTATTTCCAATTCCATTACCTTGAGCCACTTTTCGGCATCAATGTCATTAATAGCCTGCGTATAAGTAATGGGATCCATTACATCTTATTCTGAAGCAATTATGCCTTCTCCTAGACCTAGATACTTGTGTGGTTGTCTCACTACCCTCCCACTACATCTAGGCACTACTTGACATTTAGGCTGCTTTTTCGATTTAACTCTTGAATCCATTTCAACATCTTGTTCTGTTATATCCGAATTAACTCTTAGTTTGGATGAAATAGCTAACTCCTTTAGTACTACTTCACTTTTTCCTTTATAACTTCTCACAAATTCTTCGTCCAATAAGGTCGCATTTGTTGACATAAATATCTTCTTGTCCTGAGGACTGTAAAAATAGTACCTTCGAGTACCCGTAGGATATCCTACAAAAAAACATACTTCTGACCTTGGTTCCATCTTTTTGGATTCAGGCCTTAGTGTAACACCCCACTCTCGCAAGATATGTACCTCACATCTTGAGTGATGTTCGAGAACATACCCCGCGAGAGTGGCATGCTAGCACAGTCAGTCAGTAAAATCTTGTTACATTTTTTAACATACATATGCAGAAATCAATAATCAAATTAGGCCCATTCTTTTCTTTAATAACATCAAAATCACATTTATTATTATTATACTCAAGATCAATCTTATTTACTAACCTTTCCACTTATTACAAAACATAAATATTCAAATATACATGTAACAATATTTGTGGAAGACTCCATTCGATACAAAAATAAGAAAATACTAATGCAGACGCGAACTGATCCCAACCTCTTTCTCTGACTTGAATGCAGTGGCTATACTCCAATTTGTCTAACTAGAGTGACTCTTCTGAGCCTAAAAAATATTGCAAATTTTG
>JAOQMS010062393.1:0-25232 GCA_027563885.1 Erythroxylum longipes
GTATGCATGTACAAACATTTCATGTGCAAATATTCACTATTTATTATTCATGTGCATATATGAATGCATGAATATATTAGAAACACCTTCAATTATTCTAACCCATTCAAAATGACCAAATTGCCCTTTCCCATAAGTGAGGGGATGTTACATATGTGAAGCATATATCAAAGGGAAATAACATAGATAAAGTTTTAAAGTTGGAAAATCATAGGGAGCTAAATGAATGTTAAAGATTGTTCACTCAGATATAGCTGGACCATTTGGTATACCATCACTTGGTATAAATAGGTATTATATTACCTTTATTAATGATTTCAATAGAAAAGGTTAGGTGTATATTCTTAAAGAAAAATCAAAAGCCCTTGACAAATTTAAGTAGTTCAAAGCAATGGTGGAAAAAAAAAGTGGGCAATATTTAAAGATACTTAGATCTGATAGAGCAAAAGAGTATATTTCTAAGTTGTTTGAAACATTTTGCAAAGAGCTTGGAATCATTCATCAATTGACAGCTTCATATACACCATAATAAAATGGCATCGTAGAAAGAAAGAATCGCACAATTCTTGATATGGCAAGAAGCATGGTGAAAGGAAAGCACTTACCGAGAACTTTCTGGGATGAAATTGTTCTATGCATTGTTTATTTGCTAAATCAGTACCTTAAAAAAGTGTAAAATTCAAAACACCAAATGAAGCATGGAGTGGTAGCAAGCCAGCAGTTGGACATATCAGGATTTTTGGGTGCACTGCATTTGCCCATATTCTTGATCAAAAAAGAAAGAAGTTTGATGAAAAAGGTAAAAAGTGCATATTTATTGGTTACGAAAAGAGGACTAAGGCGTATAGATTGTACAACCTTTTGACCAAAAAGGTGATCATCTTATGAGATGTCGAATTTGATAAAGCAGATTATTGGAAATGACATAAAGAAGATAAGAAATTTCAAGGATTATTTTTTTATGATGATAAAGATGATGACTCCATCATACAAGATGAACAAGGAGATGAATAGATAGGGATGACAATTTTGACCTGGCTCGGCCCTTTTTTGTCCCGGGTTCGCCAGGCCACGGGCTGACCATAGTCCGCCCGAGCCGAGCCACTGGCCGACCATGGTCCACCTGCGGGGGCCATAGGAGGGCCCGGCCAAGCCCGTGGCCTGCTCACTTTTCTCGAAACGATGTCGTTTTGTGGATTTTTTCTTTAAAAAATTAATGGACGGGCGGGCCACAGGCCGGTCAACCCATCGGTGGGGCCGAGCCGCAGGCCTTCCCATCCCAGCCTGCCATGACTGAGGCTCCATAGAACTCTAATTTAATAGCTCTTACATCAATACTATCAACTTCATCATATAGCAATAGTAGCAGTGGCGATTTACGGGGAGCACCTATAAAAATGCATGGTCTACATTGTAATAGCTGGTGTCCAAAACTTACTGAGGGTTAGAATGTTAAGACTTTTGAGTTATATCATATTAGAATTTATGAGGTGTATTTCAATCACATGCATAACATGAGCACATACACACATGAATGTTGATTTAGAAAACATTGCAAAGATAGTATATGCATTCAATTGACATATTTCAGGGTATAAAAGGTTTAAAATGATGATGATATGATTGTGTATTGTTTATGTTTTGAATTTTAGTTTGATGGATTATAATTAGTAATTTTGGAGTTAATTGTTACAATTGGAAAATTGATGAATTAAAATGTACATTTAGTCTAGGAAAAATATCAAGTGGTAAGATAAGTTGACACATGAAAATTTAGGATGACTAAGCCTATAAAATGAGTGACATTTTGCATAGAAAATTAAGTGACTAATGGCAGTAGTGATTTAGTGAAAAATGGCCTAGGATATTGGTGACATTTGGCAACCACATAAGAGGACATGTAGCTTCTCTCCTTGGATGACATGTGTCTTTTTAAAACAAGGACACCTTGCACCAAAAGGCTTAAGCAAATGTAGAGTCACTCATCTTTCCTGAAGTTTCTGCTGCATGTTTTCTTCTCCTTTCCTCTCACCACTGAAACACCCACACCCTCACATCTCTATGTTTTGTCTACGTTTGGGTTCAATTACCACACCAAAATCCATGCTTTTACCCTTCATAAAGATAGTTATAGAACCAGATCATTGTTATACTTGCTGGTATCTTTTTATTTTTGCTGAAAACCCATTCTACCCCCACTTTGTACTTGGATGATCTTGCATGTTTGTAAGGCAAAGTAGACTTGATAATTGAGGAGGCAACTGAGCTAATCAAGTAATTGAAGACTGATCTCTTGTGGTGTATGTTAATAGAACTTAATAATGACTGAATTGGAGATGGATTGATTGTGATATTAAAGTGAAATGAGTATTGGAAAATGATGCATGAATGATAGTTTATGTTCTATTTTTGCATGCATGAAAGACAATAGTTTATGAGCTGCCAAATGAATGATTTTTAGTTGGAATTGGAGATGAATTTGATGAGGAATGGAATTATAATTAAGGTATACTTGAGGTATAATTAATGAATTGTTATGAAGGTGTTTTGAATTTGGTATGAAGGTGTTTAAATATAGAAAAATTAAGGAAATTAGATAGTACACTTTGGGGCACTCATCCCACGATCATGGGAAGGTCCCCCACGATTGTGGCCAAGGCTTTTAAAATGATAATTTCAGTTTTATGAATTTTTTGAACCAAATGAGGATAAGTTACTCTACATTAGTGTATTTGGACTTGGTTAAGGCTTAAAATGAACCTAGATTATTGCTTGATTAATTGGTTAAAGGTTCGATAAGTTTAGGTTGTTAATTGATGTCATTACTTAAGGAAAAGATTGTCTTGATATCAATGTATTTAAATCTAGAAATTTTGAGTTGCCAAAATAATAAAGGTGTTCTTATGAATGCAAATGTGATCCAAAAGATATAAGTAAGGTGTATTAGGTATGATTGAATGAGAATTATGAAATTGTGTGAATGTATGTTGCTAGAAAAGGTTGATGAATTTAGAGTAATCAAACTTACTTAAGGTATAAACCTGAATGCAAAGTAGTAATATGCAAGCTATAATAATTTAACAGTCAAGACTTGTGATTAGGAATACATACCAGAAAGTTCAATTGAGCATGCATTGAACATGACACATATACATGTACATGATTGTATATTCATATCATTGAACAAATTAGTGATTGTGAACTATGTGTGTATTGTATGACTATAGATACACAAGTTGATCGTCAACATCCAGATATTGCCGAATCATCAAGGCAATAGCTATTCTGGAGCATACTGTGAGTTAACCTAGATGTGTAAACTCAATTATATGTGCTTTTGTTTGAACTATCTATGTAATATGGAATGTGTGAATAAATGAATGATGAATGTCGGTCTTAGATCCTAAAAGTTTGTTATATGGCATCAGCACATCGAAATGAAGGATATCGAAAGCATGACATATGTATTGATGAATTTCATTAATATGCATGATCAGATAAAGGAGTTATGACCGGAGTGACTAATATGAGAAGGTTCTTAAAGCTTAGGATTGTGCATAATAAGCCACAGGCTCAGATAACAATAAGCCTGGTATCCACAACAGATACAGGACAGTAAATTGGGTTGATAGGCGCTTGGTCACAACAAAGCAAAATAAAACAGAATTACTTGTGAATTTGCATATACATCTTTACATATATCATATGAATGATTAAGATAAATTATTGAATTATTTTGAAATAATGACATGCAATGTTTGTGTACATGTGTTTTTGTTGAAATATGGTAAAATATGATGTTTGAAGACTGGATGAAATAAAATACTTGTTGAATTGGGATATTAATTTATCCTTATGTTTCTGACTTGATTGAGCACATAAATGATGGTTCATTAAGTTCACAAACTCATTCAAATTGCAACATTTATTTTTAGGTTCAAGGGAGTTCTAGCTTTTAAGACGATTTAGTAGAACTCTAGCACTGTTATTTCGGGGACAAGAATGGCTCAAAGGTCTAATCAAGTGATACCTATGAAGTCCAGATAGATGTATTTTGTATTATCATTCCATGTTATGACACACATTATCTCTATTGTGTAATTTTTTGTATTGTATGATGTACTGGGATTGAGTTCAAAACTATTGTGTATGGTCTACTTGAATTTGGAATGTTAATGCCATATATGACTTATTATGATTATGAAGGAAATAAGTATTTGGAATGCTTAAGTTATATTGATGCCTCAAACTGTATTAATATGATTGCTCTAATATACCATTTCCGTAGAGTATATTCTCAACTATCCGTGGATATGATCAGGCATATGCGATATGAGAGTGGTATATTACATACATGATATCTATGATGCCATAGAACAGGTGCAAACAACATGCAATTACTCATTGTTTTGTTTAATGGAAGAGTGTGATCTATTAACATATGAAGAGGCTATTGAAGATAAGAAGTAGAAAAAGGCCACGAATGAAGACATTGTTGCAATCAATAGGAACGACACATAGGAACTAACTAATCTTCCAAAAGTACACAAGGAAATAGGAGTTAAGTAGGTGTACAAGACAAAAACTAATCAAGAAGGAAAGGTTGAAAAATACAAGGCAAGATTAGTCACTAAAGGCTATAAACAAAGAAAAGGAATTGACTATGAAGAAGTGTTTGCTCCCATTGCAAAAATTGATACTATTAGACTTCTTATGGCACTGGTAGCACAAAATAGATGGAAGATTTATCAGATGGACATGAAATTAACTTTCTTGAATGGATACCTAAAATAAGAAGTCTATATTCAGTATCCACCCAGATATATTAAGAAAGGACAAGAAGACAAAGTCTATTATCTAAAGAAAGCATTGTATGGATTAAAGCAAGCTCTATGGGCTTGGAACATGAGAATAGATGAGTATTTCCAAAAGAATGGTTTTACAACAAGCCCTTAAGAGTATACCTTATACATGAAAAAAAAATCAAGATGATGACACCATAATTATTTGTTTATATGTGGATGATATGATCTTTATAGGAAATGATCTGAGTATGTTCAGTGATTTTAAGAAACTTATGACTAAATAATTCAAAATGACAGATATTGGTGAAATGTCATACCTTTTTAGAATCAAGATAAAATAAATAGGAAACAGAATCTTTATTTCTCAAAAGAAGTATGCAGAACAAATCTTGAACAAGTTTAGAATGAAGGATTGCAAGTCAATGGCTACACTAGTAGAAATAGGTGTAAAATCAAAATAGATCAAAATAGAGAATCATTAAACCTGACATTGTTCAAGAGTCTAGTTAGAAGTCTGAGATACTTGATTTTCACACATCCAGATATTGTATACGCAGTTGGATTAGTCAATAGATATATGGGTAAGCCAAAGCAAGATCACTTCATTGCATCAAAAAGAATTTTAAGATATGTTAAAGGTACAATAAATCAAGTTCTATTTTATACACAGTCTCAAGATTTAAAGTTCATTGATTATTCAGATAGTGATTATGTTGGAGACTTAGATGATCGAAAGAGTACCTCTGGATATGCATTTCACATTAGATAAGCAACATTTTCATGGTCATAAAAAAAATAACAAATAATTACTCTCTCGACATTTAAAGCCGAGTATATCGCTGCATCAGCATGTATATGTCAATTAATATGCTTGAGGAATATTTTGAGTGAGTTATACCACCTACAAGAAGGTCCGACTGTAATATACATTGACAATAAATCTGCTATATCACTTGCCAAAAATCCAGTGTCATATAGTCAAAACAAACATATAGACACAAAATATTATTTTATTCAAGAGGAAGTGAAAGACAAAACTGTAGTGCTCATTCATTGTAGAACTGAAGATCAACTTGTGGATATTTATACAAAGCCATTGAGCACTAATGTATTTCGCAAACTCAAAGAAAAACTTGGTATGCAAAGTTGGGTTTGAAGGAGAGTGTTAGAAGTCACACCCAATGGAAACTTCTTGGTTCTTCTAGAGAAAAGGCAAGATAAAATGAATTTGTATTATTAGTTGTGTGCTAGCTGTCAACATTCATTTATTACTATTGTGTTTGTGAGGCCCTAAATTATACCCTAGTTGAAACATTACATATTCCTGAAAGTATATGTGATAGGTGTTAAAATTGTAATTGTAAAATTGCATATGTCTTGAATTTTGGTTTAATGGATCATACATAATAACTTGGGATTAATTAATAACATTAGAGAATTTAGGTATTAAAATGTACATTTGGACTAGGAAAATTGTCAAATGGCAAGACAAGTTGGTAAATGAAAATTAGTATGACTAAATCTATACTTTAAATGACATTTGGCAACATTAGTGAGTGACAAATGGCCTAATTGAATTGTGACATTTGGTAGCCACACATGGAGACATGTAGATGGCTTCTATAAAGGACAAGTAGCTCACCTTCATGTGTGACATGTCGCTTAATTAAATCAAGAACACCTAGCATCCAAAGGCTGTGAATCATCTAAAGAGTTTTAGCCTTCTCTCTGCACTTTGCTTCTCTCCACTAAAACTCTCTCTCACACTCCCTAGTTCTACATTTTTACTTCAATTTGGATTATCAACCCTTGAAACCCTTGCTAGATATTGCATCAAGAAAGCCACCTCATGCTATCTTTTATGCTACTATCTTTTAGTATTAAGAGCATCCTAATGTTACCTTGATCTTGAAATTGAGCTGGTTACATGAAGGGCAAAATTAGTTTGTTCTTTGAAGTAGTAATTCAAAGATAAACAGGTAAGGGAATTCTAAACTTGATGGCATGTATTCATATAAGTGGTATGATAATTGAATTGGCATGAAATATGTGTTAAGATGTTGGTAATTGAGTGTTGCAAAAATGATGCTTGTATGATAATTTCTATTTTAGTTTTGATGCATGAAGGACTATGGTTGTGAGCTGTCAAGTGAATGGTTTTGAGTTGGAATTAGACATGAATTTAATAAGGTATTGAAGCATGGATAAGGTGTAATTGAGATATGATATATGCATTGAAATGAAGGTGTTTGGAATTTGGAATAAAGGTGTTAAATCTGGAAATTTGTAGGAAAATAGGCTGGATAGATGCAGTAGTTTCTGTCACAATCATGGGGAGGTACACCAAGATCGTAAGCAATATTTAGGAAGGAGAAATGTTGGTTTTAGACAATTGTCGGACAAACAATGGTTTAATTGAACTTAATTGAGGTTGAAAATGAACTTACATGATATTAGATTAATTGACTGGAAGTTAATCTAGTTATAAACTATTAATTGAGGTAATAACTTAAAGAATGTATGATTATTCAATAATGTGTCTAATGTTAACATGTATGGTATGTTCAAGATGAATGTGTTCTTAAGAATACAAATGTATTCCAAGGGTTTTATGTGATGTGAATTGGATATGGATATTTTTGAATTAGGAATTTCTATGATGATTTGTAATATGTAATGACTTAATGTTTCATTGATATATTGATGCAAATGCTTATGTTTGTAAGGTATATTGAGTTTGATTGAAAGGGAGTGAACTTGTTCAATTTGAGAAAAATGGAATAAAGATATATGTTATATACCATATTATTTACTTGTGATTATGAAATCTGAAATGGATTGTTTTAAAATTATTAAGTCTTATTCGTGGGTAAATAAGCATGCCTAGAAGGGTCTGCAGCTACTCCTATGACACTTCAGTGTCCACAGATATTGCCACTCCAGTGTCTGAGACATTAGTCTCTCATGTTCTGTGATACCAATTGTAGGTATCTTCTGTTCTGGTCCCGTTGCCCACTTCTATAAAAAGGATTAGCAAGTTAACCTAGTTTGTATTCTGATCCATGATCGATTTTGTTATAAACAATTTTTGATCCGAAATAAGTTAAATTCTGATCTGATACAAGATAAATTCTGATTTGATTCAAGTTCTGATTTGTACTGGCATTTATGTTCTGCTTTGAGACTTGTGCATTATATTCTGAAGCAATGACATTTTGTTCTGATATTTGTATCTTTTGTTTTGTGTTAATGAATCATAACCTATTCTGAGACACGTAATGTTTGGATTGCTCTTAAATATGAATAATTAAAGACTGCTTATGATATGATTTTATTGTAAGCATGAGAATGTTAGACAACTGTTAGAAACAGTCGCAATTTATATCTTGTTTAGTTATTCCCCACTAAGCTATATGCTTAGCATGGTGGATTTGCCTCCGTGTGGGTTCTAATAAGAAGACTTAAGGATGTGACAACTGCAAGTGGATAGTGAGGGACTTGATATACTTGGAAGATGTTTTTTTTGAGTTGTTTTTTAGTTGTATCTAATAACATGAGAAATTTTTTATTTTGTGTAAATTGTTTGTAATAACAATAATAGAGGATGGAATTGGATTTAAGGAATTTATTTGATAAGGACAATGTGCATTATGTTCCATATATAACATAACTTACGTAATGTGAATTGTGTTGCCTTATTTTCTTTCAAGTGTTGGAATATTTTGGCATGTTTTAGTTCTATTTTGGGTGGCATTTGCGTATCCTTCTAGGGGGTGTATAGGTGTTGCATCATTTGGTATCAGGGCATGGTTTAGGTGATTCTGGTTTAACCAGAGCTTAACTATTACTGATACTTGCATATAAAAGTTACATTTGGCTTAATGCGGGTTGTCCCATGTTTTGGTTTTAGATTTGAGTATGGAAGATATCATGAAGTTGATGATGAGGTTGCAGAGAGTAATAATCCTGCACGATCTCACCATCTGTATCAAAACCCTTTGGAGCCAATCGAGGTGAAGCTGAAGTGCCACCTCTTGTACCTCCAACTCATGGGGAGGCTTTGGTTAAGATGTTGTAGGACATGATGATGTTATTACATCGTATAATCGTACCCAAAGCTCTGATTGATTAGTTGTGGAAGTATGGGGATGAGGAATTTACTAGAACATCTCCGGAGGAGTCTGAAAAGGTGGAATTTTGGTTAGAAAAAGTAACGAGGGTGTTAGATGAAATTAATTGGCCACCTGAACTAATGGTGCACTGTGTTGTCTCCCTTCTTCAAGGAGCAGCCTATGAATGGTGGAAGTTTGTTCTAAAAAATCCTCAGTTATTGAAGCTTTTGACTTAGGATTTCTTTTCCTAAGAGTTTAAAGCCAAGTATGTTTCGGAAGCCTATAGAAAGGAGAAATGGAAGTAGTTTCTGAACCTAAAGTAGAGAAACCTGTCTGTTGCTGAGTAAGACAGAGAATCTAATCGACTCAGCCAGTATGCACTTAAACCCATACTTATTGAGGAGTTTCTGTGTCATCAGTTTGAAGATGGTTTAAATGATTTAATTAAAGAGCATCTGGCAACAATTACTCTCTTGCAGCAAGTGAGTTACCATCAACCGGTGCAAGCTTCCATAAAGATAGAGAAGCAAAAGGTGGTTAAGAGAGAAAGCGGTTAGCAAAAAGGTTTTATTAGAAGAGATCAGTCCTCACGTAAGAGAAGCTATGAAGGTGCCTTCACTGCTTAAGAATTTACTCAGAGATTTGTAGCCAGGGGAAAGCGACAGGACTTTCCCTTATCGGCTAATTCTGGTAGGGGTTCTTTTATGGGTCGTTGTTCTCATGCTCCGGAGTGCCCTTATTGTTCTAAACATCATTAGGGTATTTGTTAGAGAGCTACGGGTGCATATTATCAATATGATAGCACTGAGCATTTGATAGCCAATTGTTTTATGAGACAACCTCAAACCTCATAAGCTAGTAGAGAGGTTTCTCATGCATTTGCTAGAATTAGAGGTCCTGAACGATTTAGACAAAGTAGTCCTAATCTAAGTTTTATATCAGAAACTGTTGGTCAACCTATTGTGCCATCTACTATAGCTCGAGCTTATGCTTCAAAAGCTCGTGAGGATCAGGATGCACCTAAAGTCATTGTGGGTACTATTTTTCTCTTTGATTCTAAAATGCATGCTTTGATTAATCCTGGATCCACTCATTCTTATATTTGTGTTTGAGAAATTTCTGATAAAGTGATGCTTGCAGATAAATTAGAGTATGATATTCAAGTAACCAGTCCTTTGGGTAGTAGTGTGTTTGTTAATCAGGTTTATAGAAACTGTCCTGTTATGATCCAAAGAAGTGATTTTATAGTAGATCTGATTAAATTTCCTTTTTCATGAATTTGATTTGATTTTAGGTATGGATTGGTTGTCCAAGCATCGTCCAGTGTTTGATTGTAGTGCTAAGCCAGTTGTGCTTAGGAAACCTGATCAATCTGAAATAGTAATGCATGGCATCTGCACTAGTTCTCTAGCTAATGTGGTATCTGCTATATAAGCTCAGAATTTCCTTAGGAAGGAGTGTGATGCTTATCTAGATTTTGTGATTGATTCTAAGAAAGAGAGTGTTAAACTGCAAGACATTCCAATGGTAAGTGAATTTCCAGATGTGCTTCCTGAAGAGCTACCCAGACTTCCTCCTAAAAGGGAAGTAGAGTTGTCTATTGAAGTTATGCCTAGCACTGCTTCTATATCTAGAGCACCATATAAGATGGCTCCTACTGAATTGAAGGAGCTAAAGGTTTAGTTGCAAGAGCTACTAGATAAAGGGTTCATTCGATCCAGTGTCTCATCCTTGGGAGCACCTGTTTTATTTGTTAAGAAGAAAGATGGTACTCTCTAGATGTGCTTTGATTACAAGAAATTAAATAGATTCAATGTGAAGAATAAGTATCTATTGCCAAAGATAGAATATCTGTTTATTCAATTGAAAGATGCATGAGTATTTTCAAAGATAGATCTGCGATCAGGATACTATCAACATCAGGTAAAGGAACTTAATATGAGACAACGACATTGGTTGGAACTGTTTAAAGATTATGACTGCATTATGGATTACCATCCAGATAAGGCTAATGTTGTGGCTGATGCCTTAATTCAGAAGACTATTTCAGCATTATCAGTATAGCAGGGTGAAAGGAGAATTGTATCTAATAAGGATTTAATAGCTCAGTTGAAAGCTAGGCCTACCTTAAAGTACGAAATTTGTGATGCTCATAAAGTTGATGATAAGTTGCAACAACTTGTTTTGGCGACCCAAGAAGGTAAACAACCAGATTTTTCTATGAAAGGAGATAGCGAATTATATTATAAAGATTGATTATGTGTGCTAGCTAATGATGAATTGAAGATAAAGTTATCATTTGAGGCCTATAATACTATCTTTACAATGCATCTTGGTGGAAATAAGATGTATCAAGATCTGAAGCAACATTACTGGTGGTTAAGTATGAAATGTGATGTAGTGGATTATGTATCTAAATGTTTGACATATTGACAGGTTAAAGCTGAGCACCAAGTCTCATCTGGTTTCTTATATCCTATTTCGATTCCTTAATGGAAATGGTATAACATTACCATGGATTTTATCACGGGACTTCCTCTCACTCAATGGAAGCATGATGTTGCATGGGTGATTAATGATAAGTTCACCAAATCTGCTCACTTTCTGCCATCCTGATTATTCATTGGATAGGCTTGCAAACTAATATGTTAATGAGATAGTGGGGTTACATAGGCTACCACTATCTGTTATTTCTGATCGTGATCCTCAATTTACTTCGAGATTCTAGAAAAGTCTGCAAAAGGCTTTGGGTACTCAAGTCAAGTTTAGTACCGCTTTCCATCCTCATACAGATGGACAATCTGAATGGGTTATTCAGATATTGGAAGATATGCTTTGGGGTTATGTGTTAGAGTTCCCAGGAAGTTGGGATAACTATCTTTCTCTTATGGAATTTGCTTACAACAACAGTTATCAGACTAGTAATGGCATGGCACTTTATAAAGCCCTATATAGTAGGAAGTGTAGAACTCTAATATGTTGGACTGAATTAAGTGAAAACAAGATGATCGGGCCTGATATTGTGAAAGAAACTAAAGAGAAAGTTTAAGTTATTTAATAAAGATCGAAAGCTACCAGTGATAGGCATAAGTCTTATGCCGATTTAAAAATAAAAGATATTGAGTATCGGGTAGGAGATAAGGTATTCCTGAAAGAATCACCATGGAAACACATACTTTGGTTTAGGATGAAAGGTAAGTTCAGGCCACGTTATATTGATCTTTATGAGATTCTTAAGAAAGTCGGATCAATAGTTTATCAATTAGCTCTTCCTAGAGAATTGGCCAAGTTGCATAATGTGTTTCATGTTTCCATGTTGAGAAAATATCAGTCTGATGATACACATAAGATTCCTATATAAGAAATTCAAGCACATTAGGATTTGACTTATAAAGAAGGACTCGTGTCTATTTTAGCCAGAGAAGTCCGACAACTCATAAATAATTAAATACCTATGGTTAAAGTACTCTAGCAACACCATGGACTCGAGGAAGCAACTTGGGAGCCAGAATCGATCATGAAAACTCAATACCCTCAGCTGTTCTCATCAGGTATGAATTTTGAGGACGAAATTCTTTTAAGAGGGAGAGAATTGTAACCCCCAAAATTATACCCTAGTTGAAATGTTACTTATTCATGAAAGTATATGTGATAAGTGTTAAAATTATGATGTAATTGTAAAATTGCATATATCTTGAATTTTGGTTTAATGGATCATACTTAGTAACTTGGGATTAATTAATACCATTAGAGAATTAAGGTATTTAAATTTCCATTTGGACTAGGAAAATTGTCAAGTGGCAAGACAGGTTGGTACATGAAAATTAGTATGACTAAGTCTATACCTTGAATGACATTTGGCAACATTAGTTAGTGACAAATGGCCTAACTGAATTGTGACATTTGGCAGCCACCTATAGAGACATGTAGATGGCTTCTTTGAAGGACAAGTAGCTTACCTTCATGTGTGACATATGGCTCGATTAAATCAAGAACACTTAGCATCCAAAGGTGGTGAACCATCGAAAGAGTTTCAGCCTTCTCTCTTCACTTTGCTTCTCTCTACCGAACCTCTCTCTCACATTCCATAGTTCTAGATTTTCACTTCAATTTGGATTATCAACCCTTGAAATCCTTTCTAGATATTGCATTAAGAAAGCCAGCTCTTACTATCTTCTATGCTGCTGTCTTTTGGTGTTAAGATCCTAATGTCACCTTGATCTTGGAATTGAGTTGGTTGCATGAAGGGCAAGATTAGTTTATTCTTTGAAGTAGGAATTTGAATCTAAATAGGTAAGGGAATTCTAAACTTGATGGCATGTATTCATACAAGTGGTATGGTAATTGAATTTGGCATGAAATATGTGTTAAGATGTTGATAATTGAGTGTTAAAAAAGTGATGCTTGTATGATAATTTCTATTTTAGTTTTGATGCATGAAGGACTATGGTTATGAGTTGTCAAGTGAATGGTTCTGAGTTACAATTGGACATGAATTTGATAAGGGGTTGAAGCATGGATAAAGTGTAATTGAGATATGATATATGCATTGAAATGAAGGTGTTGAATCTGGAAATCCACAGGAAAATGGGCTAAGTCACGATCATGGCACCTAACCCATGATGCAGTAGCTTCTGTCACGATCATGGGGAGGTACCCCATGATCATAGCAGTACTTAGGAAGGAAAATTGTTGGTTTTAGATAATTGTTGGACTATATATGTTTAAGGTACTAAATAGTGGTTTAATTGACCTTAATTAAGGTTGAAAATGAACCTAGATGATGTTATATTTATTGAGTAAAAGTTAATCTAGTTATGGACTATTAATTGAGGTAATAACTTAATGAATGTATGGTTATTCAAGAATGTGTCTAATGTTAACATGTATGGCATGTTTAAGGTGAATGTGTTTTTAAGAATACAAACGTATTCCAAGGGTTTGATGCGATGTGACTTGGATATGAATGTTTGTGAATTAGGAATTTCTATGATGATTTGTAATAAGTAATGACTTAATGTTTCATTGATATATTAATGCAAATGCTTATGTTTGTAAAGCATATTGATTTTGATCGAAAGGGAGTGAACTTGCTCGACTTGAGAAAAATGTAATAAAGATATATGTTATATACTACATTATTTACTTGTGATTCTGAAATTTGAAATGGATTGTTTCAAAACTATTAAGTCCTAATCGTAGGTAAATAGGCATACCTAAAATTGTCTGCAACTACTCCTGTAATACTTTGGTGTCTCCTAATATTAACACTTTTGTGTCTCCTAATATTGACATTCTGGTGTCTCCTGATATAGACACTTCGGTGTCTGAGACATAAGTCTCTCCTGTTCTATGATACCAATCATAGGTATCTTCTATTTTGATCCCGTTAACCACTTCTGTAAAAAGGATTAGCAGGCTAACCTGGTTTGTATTATGACACATAATCGATTATGTTATAAACAAGTTTTGATCTGAAACAGGATAAATTCTGATCTGATACAAGATGAATTCTGATTTGATTCAAGTTATGATCTATTTTGACATATTTATGTTCTGTTTTGAGACTTGTGCATTTTATTTTGAAGCAATGACATTATGTTCTAATATTGTATGTTTTGTTTTGTATTGATGAATCATAAACTGTTCTGAGACACGTAATTTTTTGTTTTCTTTTGAATATGAATAATTAAAGACTGCTTATGATATGATTTGATTCTAAGCATGAGAATGTTAGATGACTATTAGAAACAGTCACCATTTATATCTTATTTAGTTATTCCCCACTAAGCTATATGCTTAGCATGGTAGATTTGCCTCCGTATAGGTTTTGATAAGAACACTTAAGGTTGGGACCATCGCAGGTGGCTAATGAGAAACTTGATATACTTGGAAGATGTTTAGTTTGAGTTATTTTTTAGTTGTATATAATAATATGAGACATTTTGTATGTTTTGTAAATGGTTTATAATAACTATAATACATGATGGATTTGGATTTAAGGCATGTATATGATAAGGATAATTTGTATTATGTTCTATATATAACATAACTTATGTAATATGAAGTATGTTGCCTTATTTTCTTTCAAGTGTTTGGAATATTTTGTCATGTTTTAGTTCTGTTTTGGGTGGCTTTTGCGTATCTTTCTAAAGGGTATGTGGGTGTTGCAGTGTTGTGGTTTTTTATTAGCTGTTAAAGTTGGTGAATAAACCAATGTTGATGGCTATAAAAAGACCTTGCATGAGTAACATTTGTAAGTGAAGAAAAGAGAGAAAAAAGCAGAGGAAAAATAAAGCAAAAGGGGAGAAAGAGGTAGAGATGTAGCTCATATAATGTTGTTTTTAACAATATATATTGTTGTTAAATTTTTAGTAGTTGGTTTGCTTCGTTACCAATAAGGGAAACACTAACAAAGTTTTTAGAACATTATGAGTATCCATATACTTGTTAGAATGAGTTTCATTTTTAGTTTACAGAAGATATTTTGGCAATGACATTTTTCCAGTAGATATATTTCTCCATAGTATGCAGTGGATGGATTATTCTATGTGAAATCTGACGTCTTCATCTTTAGAGTCTTGGTTCTACAAATAATCAGTGGAAAGAGAAACACAAGACTTGGTCATCCATGTCATGACCTTAACCTTCTTGGTCATGTAAGTATTTACTTTGTTAATCTTAACAATAGGATTGTTAGATTACGCTTGATTTTGAGCCTTAATATATGATTAGGTATTTGGATGGATAATCTTTGATTTTTGTTGAAGTAATACTTTCGTTTAAATGATATATATTTATAAAGACCTCAAAATTCTACATCAAAATAATACCTTAAAATGTCTAATCAAAGAGCAAGAAAGTTGATTTCATCAGCCTTCCAGAGCCCTTCCTTGTACTTGTACCAGCGTATGAGCCCTTCGTCATTTTTTGTTCGCTGACGCATGATGCAGGAGGATGTTTTGGTTTCATGTTGCCACTTGGTAGCGTATACCAAAAGATCAATTTATAACAGAAAGAGGAAGTTGAAACACACTAAGGCTTTGTTGGGTTTTCTGTTGTTTTCTGGGTTTTGTTCGGATTTCTAATATTTCTATTCTTTATGCATTTTTTCCTTTTGATATTGGCCTCTTTGTTTGTCAATCTTGGTTTGTCAAAAGTTTTAGTATCTGTTTGATCAATTTTCTCTTGTTTGCCTGTGATGTTTGCATTTAGCTCTCGAGAAAATGGGAGAAAGAAAACAGGTATTTTACCGTTGTTTCTGTGACAAAATTGTGATTTTTATCCTTCTTGGGTAAATCTAGATGTTATTTGTGCATTGGGTGTGTTTTGTGGTGATAAAGTTAATTTCTTTGTGTTGTGTATTTGTTGTTTGATTTCTTAGTGTTATGTTATTTGAACAATGTTGTTGGAGAGTTTGGATTTTGCTTCAAGGAAGCTAGTTTTCGGAGTCGAATCGGTTTGGTTGACCTCATTATTACTTAATCTTCTCAAGTTGTTTCTGGATTTTGCCTACTGAGGAACTTGTCTGAATGCATCCAGCTTGACATTTGTGAATCTAACTTTCCTCTAGTCCTGTGAAGCACACTGGCATTTTCTTAGACGACTCAAAGTAGGTAGACTGTGTCTCTTTTTTGTGTTAATGTCTAAGTGGAAAAGTTGCATTATTAAATACTTCTGCCTCATGTGAGTTAATGCTTTGGCTGTGTTACTAAAGTTAAAATTTTTATGAAGTGAAACAAATTTTAGCAAGGTGTCCCCAAGGATAAAGCCGCAGTCACCAAAGGTCTCTGCACGTAGGTTTTGCAAAGCTTTTGCAAAGCCGCCCAAGAATAATCAGAAAAGAGGTGTTCAAGGTAGATCACGATAACTTTTTTTGGAGTGTCTTTCCTAGTCCTTACGGACCCATCATTATATCTACAAACAACTATGAGTATCATGACAAGCTTATTTTATCTCACTCTTAGTTTTCAATAAACATGTTGTATCCTTAAAATCTGGCCACTCTTATGATCTCATACCTTCTCTCACCTCCTCTCTCCGTGTATGTTTGTTTTCTTTGTAGAAGATCAGTGTTTTTTATTTCAATTCTTAAATCTATGATTCTTTAATAATGTTGTTGTATTATGTTGATCTGATTGACTTCTAAATCTATCATCTATTGTATGCTACATTGATCTGTTCACGTTTTCCTCCTATATGGGTTTTGCGCTAACACTTTTTTCATTTCCGCTACTACCTCAGCCACCAACCTTCCAAAATTTTGAGTCCACAAATTTATTTTATTTTTTATTTTTTGTATCACTTTATTCAAAAAAATTTATTTTTATTATTTTTATTATATATATATATATGTGTTTGTGTGTTTGTATATATGTTGGTCATTTGAAAACAATCTCTCTAGCTGGTGTTGACGACGATGAAGATATATATTTATAGAATAGAGTTAAATGTCTCGTTTTCTTTCTCGTAATCGTATCTAAAGTGCTGCCCACGGTTCTGCCCACGGTTCTGATATGTTCAGGCTTGGATGCTGTGGATTGAAGGCACACCAATGGAACTGATTGATAAGAGTTATCTTGACACTGCAATCTAGCAGAAGCTCTAAGATGCATACATGTGGCTCTACTGTGTGTTCAACAACGACCGGAAGATAGGCCAAATATGTCATCAGTGGTTCTTGTGTTGGGCATTGAAGATCCATTACCTGAACCTAAGCAACCTGGGGTTTTTACAGGAACGAAGGCGCCTGGAACAGATTCTTCAAACAAACACGATTCTTTCTCTACAAACGAAATCAGTAGGACATTGTTAATACCACGGTAGGCTACCAACAGCTCAGGATTTGATAGGAAACTTTTCTTGAGCATAGCCACGCAAATTAGAAAGTCCCAGTCTACAGCATTTGCAAATCCGTCAATCTCTTGTTTGCCGCTCGCTACTTCTCTGCTTAAAGCCAAGCCAAGCTTAAAAACATCATAAAAATCCCATAAATAGTGCCCATTTAGTGGTTGATGGCCTGCTTCTGAAATTGATGAGTAGGTAATAGGAAAATGATGTTGAGAAAAAATTACTGACTCAGCCACTACCCGGTGCATTTACTTGTTCCTTACCACGAGAAGTTCAATAATTGTTTTCTTTTAAGAACATTTCTCACTCAACCCTTTTTCTTAATAAATGAGAAACATATATATTACCGCTAAGCGATTACAGTCAAGAAGTTGTATGATTGACATTATTAGAAATTGTCAAAAGAATTTAAATATTCTTTTCTGATTTATGTGCACATATCCTTTTTTTAAAGATACATATAATAATTAATAAAATAAGATACAAAAATTCCATGATTCAATGATGCCTCTATTTATAATAAGAGGAGGCAAAAGGTATTTATTGTATGAAATTTTTATTTCATTTTATTATGTCAAATTTTTTAAAAATATACAAAACTTTAAATGTTATTCATCTCTCAAATTTAAGAATTCACATTTTACTTAAACCCTCACATAGAACATGAAACTCTGTGAACTTTTTTTAATTTCTATCCTAAAATTAGTTTATAAATACTTTTAAGTTGATGATTTTAAAAATTAAGATTTGGCTAGTCAATTCGCACAAAGGACAATAGTTGTAATCCTTTGTTATGTTTTGAATCCATTATGCATAAGTTCGAAGATTTTGTTTGTGACCATACGACACCTAACAATCATGACTTTTTCCATGAGTAATGTCCTTTACGAAATAAACAATCCTTTAAAATATTAAAGAAAACAGCTCTCGTTAATGCAATTTGGCTGTATCTTTTTTATTTTCAAGTAACCATTCATGACATTTATCCTCTAACTTTTTCCATGACTTAAATGCAATAGTTGACATATTCAACATAATCTTTCCCAAATATTCAGATTTTTAACTAATGTGAAAACGTTAAAATGTAAAAATAGTGAAAGATTTTGTCTTTTTATAACAAAATTGTTAAAAAAAAAGTAGTGCTTAGTTCTCTTGTGAAACGATTGACCTTTATTTTTGTGGTCTATGGCTTTAATGAATATTTTCATTCATAAAAAAGAAGCATTAAGACTATTATTTGATGCTAGAATGGACTCTGGTTCTTCTCTACATACAGTGCACTCGGCATCACTGTTCATACTCCTGCCTCAGCTTTGCCTTACGTATTAACTCCTTCCTTCCCTCACTCTTCAAGTGGTTCTGTATTCTTCTACTTCATTTGGCTTCCTTGTTTGTATTTTGCTTTCGTAGTCACCTTGTACTGCATGCATATTTTCAGCTCATACCCTCTTCTATGCATTCTTCTTTCCTTTACTGTGCCTGATTTCTCACGAGCTTTCCTCCTTAAGGGGTGGTTTCTTCAACTCACTCATTTACTTCTAGTTCTCTCTTTTATCCAGGGGATAAAGAGTTCCTGCCTTTGAACTCCAAGTCTCAACCTGCAGAAACTACTTCTACATTGAATAACACTGATCCTTCTTCAAGTTCAGTCCACAATTATGTCTTAGAACACTCCATTCACAAATCTTGGGTGTAAGTAGTTGTAGCTCCTAGACCAGAATTGAAGCTGAAATGCTTTCCACTTACTGAAGTAGCAAAACATCAAACTATTTCTCCAACACTTGACATTTGGAAAGCTGAAGCAAACAGACGGAATTCCACAATTCTAGGCTTTTTCCTTGATAAAATAGTGACCTTTTTAGTGATTAATCTGTGGGCCCTTCCCAATCTGTAGCAACATAGACTGATGGAAGTATTCATGAACAATGAGCACGTATTCGTCTTTAAGTTTTGCAAATGCTGAAGAGGCAAAGAAAATCATTTGAGTTGGACCTTGGCATGTCCATAACAAGCCTTTACTTCTTCAGCTATAGAGACTTGTACTTAAACCTGAAGAGATCAAGCAAGAAAATATCCCTATCTAGATTTGTATTCATGAAGTTCCACTCGAGTATTGGACAACAAGTGATCTCAGCCACCTTGCTAGCTTCATTGGAAAGCCAATCTCGATGGACCAAGCTACAGTTGAGATAAGGAGGGAAATTTTGCTAGAATTTGCATTTTGGTTGATTCAATGGTTGAATTACCTTAATCAATTCCTTTTTTTAGGTTGAATGAGGAGCTAGAACCTGTTGAGGATCAGCTTAGGATCTCTTATGTTTGGAAACCTTAGCCTATTGTGAAGAAAATTTAGAAGCCAACAGGTAGAGTATTTATCTCTAGAAGTTATTAGGAACTCTTTGGAGTTTATCAGGCACAGGAGAAGGATAACAATTCATCACAACCTAACAAATGAAGAATGCAATATGGTTATTTAAGTTTCCAACCTACCAAATGAAGTTATTACAACTATAAGTGTTCTTTGAGTTGAAAAAAAAGAGAGGTTGTATTAATAACTTCAACCTATAACAAGCTAGTTTCTAAATAATCAGCAGTTGAAATTGAATTATCTGAGAAATCAGATGGAGAATCTGAATTGAAGATGCCTAAACTCCAAGTACAAATTCTAACCATCCTAAAAAATGACAAACAGGAATTTGAGAGTGTTACTAGGCCAGAAAACCAACAGGAAGAAAAATACTCTACCTATGGAGCCTATCAAATGAACATCTTTACTAGGATTTTGGAAACTAGAATAAAGGAAGTGGTGACAATTTGCTGAGATATTTCCTTCCTCAATGGATGAAATTACCAAATCATAATTCACATTCCAATATCAGTATTGTAGTACTTGACAACTCCACTTATGTCTCTGTTTGTCCCAATTTATAACTTACCAAATTATCCACTTGGAGATTTCAACAAGTTTTATTCTTAACCTTTCTATATTACATTTATCTATGCTCATATAGTTATTATTAAAGAACTTTTCTCTGAAATAGAATCAAAGGTATGTCAATTTCCATCAACAATCCATGGATTGTCACTGGGAATTTCAATGTTATTCTAAAATGTGAAAAGGCTAAAGGGCATAGTTATATGGGTTTACCTTGCTCTAATCATAGAGATTGTGTTAAAACTGCTCAATTATTTAATATTCCAACTGGAGGCAACTTTTTTATCTAGACTAATAGACAACATGGAGTAAATTACACCTAGAAAAAGCTAGAACAAAGTACGGATAACATACAATGGATGATAAAGTTCCCCAATTATTTCTCCAATTATCCCTGCAATAATTTATCTGATCTTACACCAATTTTAACATGGATTGACACAGATAACACTAGGAAACCATTCAGATTCAATGATCTCTTAGAGTCTTAGGCTTTGAAGAAGCTATATGGAAAGAATTGAAAATAAATATTGTTGGTAGTAAATAGTTCATTTTCTCAAGGAAGCTAAGTATCATCAAAAGGGAAATGAAGATATTGTTCAAAAAAATCATTAGTAATACACACTATTTATTGAATACTGACAAGATTAAATTGGAAGTTATTCAACAACAAATGTACAATGATCCTAGACTTATTCAATTACAGGAGTTGGAAATGGATGCTCTCTATAATTTTTCTAAGCTCTCTTGTTTTGTTACTCTTTAATAAGGTAGAGATCTAGAGTTGTATGGTTGAAAAATGGATATAGAAACACATCTGTATTCTGTAGATCTGTTATTATTAGAAGAGCATTGAATATAATTATTTAACTAAAGATGAATGACTCTTGGTTGAATTCACAAACTAAATTTGTTGAAGAAGCTTTCAATTATTTTTTTGAGCTACTGAACCAGCCTACTAGAGCTTTCTTTTCTAGCACTATACTCAAGCAAGTCATATAAAGGGATTTATCATCTTAGGAGGCCGATTTTCTTTCTTAACCAGTTACTATACAAGAGATTAAGGTAACTTTGAAATCTGTACACCCCTTTAAAGCACCCAGCCCTGATGCCTTTAGTGTGAACTTTTTCATCAAATCTTAGAAACTAATGAGGAATTTGGTGACAAAGGTTTTTATGGAATTTTTTGCTAAGGGCTCTTTATTAACAAAGATTAACAAAATTTTATTACTCTTATTCTTAAGAGTGGATAGCTTGATCAGTTTTTAGATTTTCACCCTATATCTTGCTTCAACTCCATATACAAGTTAATCACTAAAATCCTAGCTTAAAGGTTGAGAAAGCTACTTCCCAACCATAATGAAGAATCACAAGTAGCTTAGCTTACATACCTGAGAGGGTTATTAGAGATAACATCTTAATTCTTCAAGAATTGGTCAGAACTTATGCAAAGAAGAATAGTAGGGCCAACTATTGTATTAAAATTAAATTGAAGAAAGCTTATGCTATGGAATTTCCAGGGATCTTCTACTCCTTGTTATATAACATCCTTATAAATGGGCAACCTATATGTAATATCCCACCTCCTAAAATTGTTAAGAGATTAAAATGTTAGATTTGTCACGTGAGTTATTTCATTTAAGAATTTATGAGGTGCATTTCATTCACATGCATAATATTCTTATACACATATGAATCATAATTTAGAAAACATTGTAAGATAGTATGTGCACTCAATTGACATATTCCGGGGTATGGAACAAAAATGAATGTGATATGAATGTGCATTTCCAATGTTTTGCATTTTGAATTACTAATAACATGAATTGATGGATTATAATTAGTGAATTGGGAATTTAGTGTTACAATTGAGTAATTAATGAGGTGATATGTGCATCTAGTCTACGAAAAATGTTAACGAGCAAGACAAATTGATATATGGAAATTTAGGTTGATTAGGCCTATGAAATGGTGACATGCGGCATTGAGAATAAGTGACAAATGGCTCAATTAAATGAATGACAAGTGGCTTGAGTATAATTACGACAAGTGGCCCTTTAACATTGTGACAGATGGCACCTTAGACATATGACATGTGGAGCAATAGAACGGTGATATGTGTAGCTTTACAAATGATGACATATGTGGCCTTATAATTGGTGACATGTGTAGCCTTACAATTGGTGACATGTGTAGCCTTATAAGTAGTGACATATGGAGACTTAAATGAGTTACATGTGGAGCCTAAAGTAAGTGACAGATGGACCAATAGAATAGTAACATATGGACCAATAAAAGGATAACATATATACCAATAGAATAGTGACCCATGGACCAATGGAATGAGTGACATGTGGCTTAGCTAATTGGATGACTAATGGTATGAATACATAAGTGACAAGTGGCCTAGGAAATCAAATAAGAAGTGGACCAAGCATTAGGTGACAATTGTAAGCATGTGAAGAAGACACATGGCATAGCTCTCCATTTGACAAGTGTCCCACCTCTCCACCACACATTTGTAACCCACGAATTTTTCACCAAAAAGATCATCTTTCTTCATGTTTTTGGTCTTATGTTCCCTCCTTCAATCTCTACCGACTTCCTTACACCACCTCCCAAAACCTTGAGTTTTATCAACTTTAGTAGTCTACATCTTGTGATTGGAAATCCTTTGTATTCCATCTTACTTTTGGAGTATATTTGAATGCTTAAAAGGCTTGATAATTGAGGAGACTTTGGTTGAACAAGTAAGTGATTGATTGTCGTATTATGTTATATGTTATCATAACACACATGATGATTGATTAGAGATGAATTGTATGTAAGGTTGATGATGAAGTAAGTTGGAATAGGGTAAATGGAGTATTTTCACTGAACATACATCTGTATTTCAACCATAGCTTGATTTATAGGTATCCAAATGGGATGATTTTTAATTTATATTAAACCAGACATATGGATACAATTTTCATGAAGGAATCAAATTTTAAATCTATCCTTAAGAGTCTTGAAATTTGGCTTAAAGTTGAGAATTTTGTTCTGTAGAGATATGAGACTAGTTTGTAGTATTTTGATTATAACTTGTGCGATATTGAACTAAAATTCACTAATTTTATGTCATTAGAAACTTAAAACATATAGGAACATTTTTTTAGAAGAAAGTTTTACCTAAATATCTCATTTTCTAGGTCATAATTGTCATACAATACTGACCTAAAAATAGAGTTGGAAAAACTGAAAAATGGGAATGCCTAACGAAGGCAGAAAGTTTCTACTAACAAATCCCATGTCCATGGGAAATTGTACACGATCGTGGGAATTAATTAAACATCAAATATGCTTCATTTAGGTATGATTTGGAATAACAAATGATTAGGTACTTTTCTATGATGCTTTACAGTGAATAAATGAGTGATATGTTTAAAATGATGTTTGAGGATATAAATTTAAGAAGGAATTGTTATACTTTAGGTGTTCAAATCTAGAAAAATGGTGATGATATAAGAATTAAAGGGGTCCTATGATGGCTAAAGTGATTCAAGAAGATGAATGTTGTGTATTAAGTAAAGATGATTGATAAAATGGATGTTAGTGATCTTTAATGCTTGAATAACTTTAGTGAATAACAGAATGATGAACTTAGAATAATCTTGTTCAATTGAGGTGTAAACCTAAGTTCAATTTAGACATATTTGAGTTATAAAATGTGAATGATCTTAAGATGTGAATTTAGGAAATATATCTGGAATTATTAATGAACATACATCATACATAACACATACATATGTGCATAAGTGCATATTTTTGTGATAGGTGCAAAGAAGTAATGTGTAAATGTGTGATTACCTGTTATAGGGGAGCAAATAGATCGAGCACATGCAGATGTTGCTGGGATGTCTAGGCAATAATCTATCTAGACTAAACCATGAGTTAACCTAGATGTGTCAACTCAATTATATGTATTTTTCTGTTTAAATTATATGTGTAGTGAATTGACTTAGATGTATCTCACTATGCTTGAATTGCTCTTGTTTAATTTTGACATAATAAATTGTCACTGATTTGATTGCGACGATTCTGGACATTAATTGTTCGAGGAGATCATTATTCGAGACTGTATTGGAAGTGCTCATTTTATGTGAATTTGACTGAATAAGTGTTATTTGACACTATTTGTTGAATGCCGGACTTAGATCCGATGAACTATAAAAATCAAAGATGCTCATTGACTGAAAGTGATTGATGATATATTATATGAACTATGTTACTCCATTACCTAATGCATGTTCACATAAAGGAGTTGCGACCGGAGCAGCTAACGTGAAAAGAGCTTTAAGCTCAGTTATGTGCATCAAAGCCTCAGGCTCAACGATTAATAAGCCTGGTATCCACAATGGATGTAGGATAGTACTGAAAAGAGCTCAGCATCCATAACAGATATGGGACAGTAAAATAGGCACTCGGTCACAACAAAGTTAAAATGGAATGAGTCTCATTTGCTTTTGCATTTGTATCTTTAAATGTGTT
>JAOQMS010062434.1:0-25216 GCA_027563885.1 Erythroxylum longipes
AATCACTATTCACAATTGCATGAGCATGAGATGTGTTTTCCTAATGATCTCACGTATACACATTTTTATAATTCAACTCGTTATATGGAAACTGGATGTTACACCTCCCACGCATAGATGATTTGTTTGATCAATTGTAAGGGGAAAAAGTCTTCTCCAAGATAGACTTGAGATCTTGTTACCACCAATTGAGAATAAAGGAGTCTAATATTCCAAAGACTACCTTTAGAACACGATATGAGCATTTTGAGTTCTTAGTTATGCCCTTTGGATTAACTAATGCCACTGTAGTTTTCATGGACTTAATGAATAGAGTCTTCAAGCGTTTCTTAGACCAATTTATCGTAGTCTTTATTAATGATATATTGGTTATAAAGAACACTTAAGGATTGCCTTGGAGACATTGAGGAGGAAAGATTTGTATGCCAAATTTAATAAATGTGAATTGGATAAGGGAAGTGGTGTTTCTTGGACATGTAATTTCAGAAAAAGGGGTACATGTAAATCCAAGGAAAATAGAAGTTGTAGTTAAAATGGGAAGCACCCAAAAAACTAGCAGAAGTGAGGTGTTTCTTGGGTTTAGCTGGTTATTACAAAAGATTTGTAGAAGGCTTTCCATGATAGCAACCCCACTCACCAAATTAACAAGGAAGAGTCAGAAGTTTGTGTGGACAGAAGAATGTCATAAGAGCTTTGAGGAATTGAAAAATAGGCTCATAACTACACCAATTCTAACCTTACCTTCTGGTGGTGATTGATATATAGTATATAGTGATGCCTCGAGGAAGGAATTGTGGTGTGTGTTGATGCAAGGAGATAAAGTGATTGCCCATGCTTCCAAGCAATTAAAACCCTACGAGATGAATTATCCCACATATAACTTAGAGTTGGCTGCCATAATTTTTCCATTGAAAATATGGAGACATTACTTATATGGAGTCACCACCAAGGTATTTACAGACCAAAAGAGTCTTAAATATTTGATGAGCCAAAAAGAGTTAAATTTGAGGCAAAGAAGTTGGTTACAACTATTGAAGGATTATGACTTGATGATAGACTACCGCCCGGGAAAAGCTAATGTAGTAGCGGATGCACTAAGTAGAAAATCTACTATGGTACATGTGGAGACAGTATATCTTCCTTTATTGAAGGAATTAGCCAAACTTAAGGTGACATTGAGGCAAGTCGAATGTGGTTGTCTATTGGCTAATTTTAGAATAAGGCCAGTGTTGAATGAGAAGATCAAGGAATTGTAGGAGCAAGATAAGTACTTGAGCAAGCTCAAAGAAGAAATTAAAAATGGTAGGCCCTTTGAAATAGAAATAAGAGAAGATGGATTGATGGTGGTAGGTAATAGATTTTGTATTCCAGACATGCAAGAGTTGAAGGATGAAATTCATGATGAGGCATACAATGCTCTATATGCAATGTACCCGGGGAGTACAAGAATGTATAGAGATTTAAAAGAGAACTTCTGGTGGAGAGGAATGGAGAAAGAGGTTGTAGAGTATGTTGGAAAATGCTTGGTGTGTCAACAAGTTAATACGGAACATCAAGCACCTACTGGCAAGCTTAACCTTTGTTTATTCCTGAATGGAAGTGGGAGAAGATTATAATGGATTTCTTAATAGGATAGCTAAGGACGAGCAGGAAGCATGACGCAATATAGGTCATTGTCGATAGGCTAACCAAGTCAACTCATTTCCTGCCAATTAAACAAATAGATTTTTGGACCACCTTGGCCAAGAAATAAATAGATGAAAAAATCAGACCTCAGGGGATTACAAGTTCTATAGTTTCAGATAGATATCCCAGATTCACTTCCAGATTCTGGGAAAGCTTGCAAGAGGCTTTGTGAACCAAGTTACATTTTAGCGCAGCTTTCCATTCACAGACTGATGGCCAATCAGAGAGGACAATTAAGACATTGGAGACAATGTTAAGGGCTTGTTTTAAGGACTTCAAAGGCTCATAGGATGATCATCTACCTTTAATTGAGTTTGCTTACAATAATTCTTATAACTCTAGAATACAAATGGCATATTATGAAGCTTTTTATGGTAGGAGGTACGAAACTCGTATTTATTGGGATGAGGAAGGTGAAAGGAAACTTTTAGGACCTGAGTTGGTACAAGCTATAGTTGACAAGATTAATTTGGTGAAGCAAAGACTCAAGGTAGCTCAAGACAGGATGAAGAGCTATACGGATGCACATAGATAGGAGATGGAATATGACGTTGGAGACAAAGTATTTCTTAAAGCCTCTCTATATAAAGGAGTCTTAAGATTTAGTAAAAAGGGCAAGCTCAGTCCAAGATACATTGGCCCTTATGAGATTGTTGAGAAGATTGGGCCTCTAGCCTACAAGTTAGCCCTACCACTAGAATTATATAAGAGTCACAATGTCTTCCATGTATCAATGTTTGGAAGATATAGATCAGATCCTTCACATATAGTCCAACCTTCAGAGGTTCAACTAAGGGAGGATCTGACTTATGAAGAACAACCATTAAAGATTCTAGATTCAAAGGAAAAGGTCTTAAGAAACAAGACTATGAAGCGGGTTTTCTTCTATTGATTTTCTTCTTGTCTTTTAATTTTCTTCTTCTTGCTCCATGAAGACAAGTGAAAATTAATCTCCAAAAAATGGTCATAATGTAGTTCTTTCAACTCACTTTAATTTTTTTGCTTCCAAATTGTACCTAAAATAATATATAAATTAAAGTAAGTATCTTAAGTATTTTTGTATCATTAATCGCTAAATGTAAATAATTAAATATATTAACAATTAAACACACATCACCTACTCTTCCACGATATTTATTTGGAACCATAACAACCTAACTACGAAATTCAAACTATCTAAAATCAAGGAAATAACGGTAATTTAAAAACCATAGGTTGCTTCCCATACAGTGCTTCTTTTGATGTCATTAGCTTGATGCTCTTCTTTACTCAAGGGGGTTTAAGAAAACTCTTCAGTGGTGACTCGGTTGTCAATCTCATAAAATGTACACGAGCCACCTGGTTGCTTATGCCGCCACTTTCCTTTTCTCGATTCTTTCTTCTCCTTCTCCTATGAGATTTACTCTTTTCCAGGGAACACTTTTGATCATCATTCTTCTCTTTTTCTGCAGCAAAATCCGTTCCCTTCATGCCATGGATTGGAGAGGACTTTTTTCATTCTTGGTTACGGTGGAAGGCACCTATTCCTCTCCTACCCTTAGAATCAACTCACCCTCATCTACATCAATATTTGATCAGGCAGTGGTAAAAAATGGATGCCTGAGGATAATTGGAGTTTCCACATCTTCTTTTATGTCTAATATGAAAAATTCCGTGGGAAAGGTAAACGTTTCCGCTTGAACATGCACATCTTGTATGATATCCTTCAGATGATGAACTGACTTATCTGCCATTTTACTAGTACCATAGTAGGGACAATCCCTCTAAACTCCATCTTCTGATATAAGGAATATGACATCATATTTATGCTACATTCCAAATCGATGAAGGCTCTCTCTATTTTGACATCCTTAATAATGCAGGGGATATAAAAATCCCCTGGATGCTCCTTCTTTGGTGGTGTAGTCAATTTATTTTCTTCCTCCAACTCTTTTTCCACGTTTCCCCTTACTGATTGCATCATTGTAAGTCGTGCTTCTAGTTATTCAATCATGTTATTAGAGAAGTGCTCTAAAGCCAATCACCTTTAGCAGTTATTGTAAAAATCCTTTTGATTAATAAAAAGACTTTTTCGTTAATTTGATGTTCATGTTCTTTATAGATTGATAGTGATCTTAAATCGAATTAATGAAGTCCTTGATACGTTACATAACATAAAGGAAGTCATGATGAGATCATGATAATGAGATTCCTATCATATGTAATTATGTTAGTTTCTAAAATTATCCCTAATCATATGACTAATAAGATGGGACATTATTAATCCAGACAAACTAGCACATGTTATACTCTTGGATTAGATCAAGCAGTGGATCTCATAAGCTGTAAGTATGAGTTGTTTAGAGTTAACATGTTGATGCTTGCTAAAAGTAGTAAGTACATTGGATGACCTACTATGAGCTAATCATATGGATAATCTATTCTAGTGTCAGTGATAGTCTCATCATAGCAATGGTACAAATATCTTTATACTTGAGGTACTCAAGGATATCTTTGATACTAATCCTGTACTTTGACTCCATTCCTCAATGCCTCTTAGAGGTTGCTCATAGGGTGGTGATTGGGTACAAATTTAGGTATTTGAAGGTAATTAGGTTGATTGGGTACAAATTTAGGTATTTGAAGGTAATTAGGTAGCCAATAAGGATTCACCACTCCTGATAGAAGGAGATGATACCCACAGCCTCTTGTTGGGGTCATTACTTCAAAATCTTTGGGCAAAGTGCCAATTTCATGAAGATAGTCTTCAGTGACATATCCAATTGAGTAATAAGACTCGGGGATAAGAACTATCATCACTTGGGCTAGATGTGATGTAGTCAGTCTAGTGGGAGTTGATACTTTAACCATACTCTGAACCAAGAGGGGTATAGATGGTGAAAAGATGAATTGCACGGGAACATTGCCTATGGAAGGGTTCATAGTCAAACCACTGACTTTTTGGTCAATTCAGGGTCATGATGTGTTGCTAGATATAGCTCATGACTTGCTTGAATTAAGTGTTAATTAAGTGGCCAACATAACGGAGAACCTAATGGGTCACACGCTTTGAAGATGCAAAGAATTGAGTAAAATGGTTTTGGATGGGGATCCAAGATATAAGAGATGCATAACTAAGCTACATAAGTGTGGTAGTTTAGCGTCATTTGATTGTGATTCATATGATACATGTGAATCTTGCTTATTAGGTAAGATGACAAAGTTACCCTTTAATAAGCAAGATCACAAAATTACCCTTTGAAGAAGGGGTAAAAGTTTCAAGCTAAAATAAGTGGGATTAAAAGCCACTTAATTCCCACTAACTCTCCATTGACGTTGGGGTTAGAAGAAGGCTAAAGGGTGTAAGAAACATTAGTTTTTGTGCAAGTGTTGAGGGAAAACAAGAGACTTTTTGGTGAAGTGTTCATCACCTTCTCTCATTTTCTACAAACGCTCTCTTAAAGAATACATCACAAAGCTAGCATTTTGTGTGTGTTCTATCCATTCTCCCTAGTAGGTTTTAGGCTTCGCTCTTCACATGGATATCATTAGAGACGTCCTCCTTTGGTCATTGTGGTTTTACGACAACTCGAAGAGGCGAAGACAATGAAGAACGAAGGAGATTGTAAGGTACACATCTTAAGTTCATGTTATGTTAAAGTTACATCTAATGGCACTTGAAAGTTCATGGAATATGATGCAAGATCAAAACCCAACAGTGTTATCAGAGCCATCTTGTGCCTATTAGATGTAGTTTCTATTACATGTGCAATATGATTGCATGGATGTGACAACTGAGGTTCTGTTCTTAGAAAATTCAAAATTAAATTATGAAAATTTGTTTTCACAATTTTCTTTCTCTGATCTGCTCATGAGATGTTTTTAGATGGTTTTCGTGATTGAAAATTGATTTTAATGTGATTAAAATATTTTTTCGAATTTTATACAACATGCATGAAAATTGTTTTCCAACATATGTGTTAGTTGGCTAAATCATTAAGGTTGAACATGTTTTTTTAGAATTTGATTCTCTAAAAAATTACGAAAACATATTTAGAATGTCTTTAATCCTTTGGAATTTGTCCATAATTAATTAAAATTTGTAATTAAATTTTCAAATAGTAAACATATCTGGTTGGTTTTGTTGAAATTGATGGAACTGTTTTGTTTGATAATTTTATATGTGTATGTTTCATTTATAGAACCTTAAAAATATTTTTTTATGTGATAAAAGTTTGTTATTTTTTTGTTTTATGCTTCCTAAAATGAATCTGCCAAAAATTATATTTCCGGAAAAATTTTAGATGTCAAATTTGTTATTTTTATGTGTCTAGGAGTAGTTTCAGTTATCTTGATGATTTTCGGTGATTCCAAAATTATTTTGATGACCTTGAAACAACCTGGAGATGCATGGAATGATGATTTCATGTTCTAAAAATTTTGGGAAATTAATTTTGAATTAATTTAAGTGGAGCATTAAATTTTCTACCACAATTAGAAAGTGACATGTGTGAAAAAATGAAAGTGTTTAATTTTGTTATCAAATAATTAATTTTAAGGTGTATTAATTTTTGAATTAATTTATGGAAATTGGAGTTTAATTTAGTTTGATTAATATTAAATTCCAAATCAAAATGTCATGCATAATTAAAGTTAGTCGAGATTAAAATTAGTAAGCAATTTGATTTAAGAGTTGAATCGACTTTAAATTTTAAGGATCCATAAATTGTCACAACCAAAACTTACGTGTTTAAATTTGATGCATTTGAGAATGCATGTTAGGATTGTTTGGACTTGCATGATGGATGGTTATGGACTTAAGCCCAATAAGATTAGGGTGTCCATATCATGCCATATAGCTATAGTAACTATATATATATATATATATATATATATATACAAGACCATCTTAGTTAGATGAGACCTAAGTAGAAATCCCTCACTTTGAATATTAAAACTAATGCCTTCCGCTAATATGGTGAGAACTAGAGTTCTTTTAGATTTAGGGTTGTTAGGCAAACCCAAGCCCGCTCTACACAAATATGTTAGATCTATGGAAATATGATTTTTGGATTAGTGGGTCAGTTTTAACTAGAAGCATTGATTTGTTGGGCAAACCCAAGGTCAACGTGAATAGAGGTGAAGTTGGATAATGTACATGAGATGTACATGCATCAATAGTTGATAGCCCAATGTGAGTGCACACATCAACAGTTGGTAGCACAAGATTTGATTGTTGCATTATAAATGCAATTGGTATGATCGATACCTATCGATTGACCTAAGGTGGCTTGTTGGGCAAACCCAAGGTTATTCTTAAGGATATTGGATATCGACCCACTAGGAGAACTTCTATGCAAGTTCTCTTAGATTTATATAGAGGGTTATGGATTTGTGAGAAAATAGTGGGAGTGATACTGCATGTTATTAAATTCCTAATTGACATGCATTATGTACAGTCTAACACCATTTCTCCCTTTGACGTTAGGTTACAAGAATTGACACCATGACCACTAGTGTGAACCTATGCTCAATTATGGAAGCCAATAAGTTGATTAGACCCAACTTCTTAGACTGACTTAAGAACCTGAGAATAGTTTTCAAGTCAGGGAAACCAGGCTATGTCTTGAAAGAACCACTTCCCGATCCCCTTGTTACCGATGCTTCTGATAGTGATCAGAGGGCATACAGAAAGCATCTCGATGATAGTGAGATGGCTAGCTGCATAATGCTGGCCACTATGTCATCAAAATTGCAAAAGCAGCATGAGGCTATGGATGCTCATACCATAGTCTATCATCTGATGGAGCTATTTGCTGAGTGACCTAGGTTTGAAACTTATACCATAGCCTATCATCTAAGGGAGCTGTTTGATGAGCAAGCTAGGTTAGAAAGGTTTAAGACCTCGAGGTTGCTCTTTCACTCTAAGATGGTTGAGGGGACATCTCCAGTGCAATATGCACCGGAAATGAATGGCTATATTGAGAGGTTGGCCTCCTTAGGTTTTTTTATGGATCATGAATTAAGTATAGACTTAATTCTAACTAGTTTGACTGATAGTTATTCATAGTTTATGCTTAACTATCAGATGAACCAAATATCCACAACAATTTCTAAGCTAATCAACTCGCTCAAAACAGTTGAGCCATCTATCCGCAAGTACGGTAAGGTTGTGATTTTAGTGGACTCTTCTAGTTTAAGGAGGAAGAACCAAAAGAAGAAGAAGTCCACAAGGCCTAAGGGAGGTGTGGCCAAGAAGAAAGCTAAGGAGACTGCCCCTAAGGGAACATGCTTCCACTGTGGCAAGGATGGCCATTGGAAGCGGAACTGTAAGGCATATCTGCAATCACTGGAGCAGAAAAAGGCATCAGATGCCCCATCTACTTCAGGTATGTTTGTTATTGATATTAATACTGTTTCTGATAATAACATATAGGTATTGGATACCGGTTGTGTCTCACAGATATGTACTAATATGCAGGGCCTCGGGAATAGTAGACAACTCAACAAGGTAGAGTCGAACCTGCTCGTGGGCAATAGAGCAAGAGTTGCCGTATTAGCAATAGGGACTTATATATTGACACTCCCTAGTGGGATTGTAATAGAATTGGATGATTGTTTTTATGTACCCGTATAGATTAAGAATATTATTTCTGTAGTATCCCGTCTGTCAAATTATTGAAAGATTTAAAGTGTTAGACTACTGAGCCACATGAGTGGCATCATATAGAATGAATTTATTACATTTATGACATGATTTTATGATTGTATTCAAATTCATAATATTAGCATACACACATGAATTGTGAGTTAGAAAAATTGAGACAAGTTGCACTCAGTTGACATATTTCGAGGTATGAAACTAAAATAAATGTGACATAAATGTGCATTTTCAATGTCTTATACTTTGTTTACCGATCACAAGAATTGATAGATTATAATTAGTAACTTGGAATTAATTGTTATAATTGAGAGATTGATGAATTAATATGCACATCTAGTCTAGGAAAAATGTCAAGTGGTAAGACAAGTTGACATGTGGAAAATTAGGATGACTAGACCTATGAAATAAGTGACACATAACAGTAGAATTGAGTGACAAATGGCTTAGAGATTGAGTGACAAAAGGCTAAAGATCTTGATGACATTTGGCAGGATAAGATGAGGACAAGTGGCTTGCATGCAAACATGATAAGTGTCATTGTATTATATAGACACGTTGCACTTAATAATGTAAACTAATGCAGAAACATCTCCTTTATTGTTTCTGCTGTGATTCATCCCTCTTACCATCAAGAACTCACTTCTTCTTCACAACTTTCAACTTCTGCCTAAGTTTTATCCATTATCACCTTGTATTTGAGATGATCTTGCATGTATGGAAGGCTAGTTAGCTTGATAACTAAGGAGGCAATTGAGCTGATCAAGTAAGTGAAATATTGATATCTTATGATATATGTTAATAGTACTTGATGATGATTGAATTAAGGATGGATTGATTGTAATATTGGTCTATATGAGTGCTGGAAAATGATGGATGAATGGTAGTTCCTATTCTGTTATTGCATGTTTATGAGCTACTAAATGAATGATTTTGAGCTAGAATTTGAAATGAAATTGATGAGGAATTGTGGTACAATTAAGGTACAACTAATGGACTATTATGAAGGTGTTTTGAATCTAGTATGAAGGAGTTTTAAATTTGGAAAATTGGGGATGTAAAGGTATATGTAAGAAGTGATTGTTTAAGATATAAATGAACATAATTTAGAGAGCCTAAATGTAGCCAAAATGAAAGTTATATTGACATGAATTGAGGTAGCTTTTAAGGACATGTAATCTGGAAAAAAAGTGCAAGTTTAGTTGTGTTCTAAAGTAAGTGAAATTTTATGGAGAATTGAGGGAAATTAGATAGTGCACGTTGGGGGCACTCATCCCACGATCGTGGGAAGGTCCTCTACAATCGTGGGCAATGCTTTGAAATGAAAAAAAATCTATTTTGTGTAATTATTGAACCACATAAGGATAAGTCACTTTGCATTGGTGTATTTGGACTTGATTGAGGCTTGAAATGGACCTAAATTGTTGCTTGATTCATTGGTTAAGGGTTTGATAAGTTTAGGTTGTTAATTGATGTCATAACTTAAGGAATGGATTGTCTTGATATCAATGTATTGAAATATGGAAATTATGAGTTGTTAAAGGAATTAAGATGTTTTTATGAATGCAAATGTGATTCAAAGTATATAAGTAATGTGGATTAGATATAAATGAATGAACATTGGAGAACATGAAGTAATTGTGAGTGAGAATTGGATAATTATGTGAACGTATATGATTCACGAATAAATCAAACTTACTTAAGGTATAAACTTAATAGCAAAATGGTAGTATACAAGCTATAAAGTTTGAATGATCTAAAAGCCTATAATTATAGTCAAGATCTTTGTATATTAATACATACCTGGAAGATCAATTAAGCATGCATTGAAACACGATATATATACATTTGAATGATTGAATAATCATATGATTGACAACTTAATGAAGTGTGAAATATTTGTGTATTTCATGAAGATAGACACACAAGTTGATCGTCAACATCGAGACATTACCATATCATCAAAGCAATAGCTTATCTGGAGCGTACTATGAGTTAACCTAGATGTGTAAACTCAATTATATGTGTTTGTGTATGATCTGTATGCTAAATATAAAATGTGAGAACAATGTGAAATGCCAGAATAAATATGAAATGTGAGAACAATTGAATGTGAAATGTCGGAAGGAATATGAAATGCGTGAGCAATTGAATGTGAATTGTTGGACTTAGATCCGATGAATTTGATACATGTGACAGAAGCACACAGGAATGAAAGGTAATGAAACATGGAATATGGAATCATGCATCATATTGAAATGCATGATTAAATAAAGGAGTTGTGACCGGAGTGACCAACGTGAAAAGAGCTTTAATCTCAGGATTGTAAATAAAGAGCCACATGCTCAGTTATTAATGAGCTTGGTATCCTCAAAGGATACAAGACAGTAAATGAAATAAGCCTGGTATCCACAATGGATACAGGACAGTAATAGGCACTCGATCATAGCAAAGCAAAATAAAATGGAGTCATATGTGCATTTGCATATACATCCTTATATGTACCATATGATTGAATTGAAATGAATTATTGAATTTTTTGAAATATAGTTGAAAAATAAATGAGGATGTGTTGAGATATGAAATTGTAGTTTACCTGATATACTTATGAAAGTATGATAAACTTACTGTAATTGATAAGGTATGTTGAAATGTGATGTGATATTCAATACTGGATGATATGTAATACTTGTTGAATCGGGATATGACTTGTCTCTATATATCTGACTTGAGTGAATACATCAATGATGGTTCACTCATTGAGTTCGCAAACTCATCAAAATTGCAATGTTGATTTTCAGGTTTAGAGGAGATCTAGTTAGACTAATTAGAGTATAGCTACTGTAATTGGACATGAGTTAGTGGTTAGGATTAGTTGTACCTGCAGATGTCTCTAGTCATTATGCATCAAGAATAGCATTTCTAACCTATTGTAAAATGTATATGTGAACTCTGAAGTGTAATGAAAATTGTGATTTAATGAAATGATTCAAAATGAATGTTTGAAATGCTTTTGATATGAGTTGACTTAAAATGTGGTAATATGATCGTCTTAACATGCCATTTGCGTAGAGTATGTTCTCGAATAATCTTCGATATGTTCGGGCATATGCTCTATAAGAGTGGTATGTTACAATTTCAGTTTCTAGTCTTAATAAAGCTAGTTTCCATTTAAATTTTAGTAACAATGGTTGTTCTATTAGTTTGAATGGAATGATTTATGCTATAGGCACATTATCCAATGGAATATATATATTAGATATGTCCAATCCAGTTTTAAATATCAATGATATTAAAAAACAAAAACTAGATAACGTGAAATCATCTTACTTATAGCGTTGTCGCCTTGTCCATATAAGTGAGAGACGCATGAATAAACTAAACAAGTGTGGTAGTTTAGGGTCATTTGATTATGAATCATATGACACATGTGAATCTTGCTTATTAGGCAAGATGACAAAGTTACCCTTTAAGGGAAAGGGTGAACAAACTACTGGGCTATTGGACTTAATGCATTCAGTTGTATGTGGTCCCTTGTCCATACATGCCAAAGGTCATTTCATATACTTCATTACCTTCATCGATGATTATTCACGATATGGGTATTTATATATGATGAGATACAAATCTGAGGCCTTTGAAAAGTTCAAAGAATTCAAAAATGAAGTAGGGAAACAATTGGGCAGAAGTATTAAAACTCTTCGATTAGATCAAGGTGGTGAATACTTAAGCTAAGAGTTCATAAGTTATCTTAGAGATAATGGGTTAATATCCTAATGGAATACATATTACACACCGCAACGCAATGGTGTGGCAGAAAAGAGAAACTGAATCTTATTGGATATAATGAGGTCAATGATGGGCTTAGTAGATATGCCAAAATCCTTTTGGGGATATGCACTCAAGACTACTGTTTATGTTTTAAACAAAGTTCTTTCAAAGTCAGTTGATGTTATTCCATATAATATGTGGACTAAAAAGAAACCCTATCTTTCTCACATAAAAGTTTGGGGTTGTCCAGCATATGTGAAGCAAGTTCATTCAGATAAGCTAGAAACTAAATATAACAAGTGTCTATTTGTAAGATATCTTAAAGAAATGATACGATATCTGTTCTACAATATTTTGGAATAAAAGGTGTTTGTTTCAAAGCATGCTATCTTTTTAGAGAAAGAGTTTCTTTTAAAAGAAGACAGTGGGAGCAAAATTGAATTTATTGAAGTTCAAGATGCTCAAACAGACGCAGATCAACTGCCTGAACCCGAGACTGTCGTTCATAATGATGAAAAAATAGTTCAATCTTCTGATACATAAGAAGTTCGTAGGTCAAGTAGGATACTTCATGTTTCAGAGAGATAAGGATTTCTCATAAGTGAACATAATGATGTGTTGTTCATAGAAGACAATGAGCCCACTACTTATAAAGAAGTTCTAAAGAGTTCATAATTTGAAAAATGGCTTCAAGCCATAAAATCCGAAATGGGTTCCATGTATAAAAACCAAGTATGGACTTTGGTTGACCCACCTGAAGGGATAAAACCCATAGTTTACAAATGGGTTTTCAAGAAGAAAATCGACACTCCACGTAGTTAGCTGTAAAGCTAGGCTTGTAGCTAAAGGTTATCGTCAAAGACAAGGAGTTGACTATGATGCAACATTTAACCCAGTAGCCATGATTAAATCCATTAGGATACTCCTAGCCATAGTTGTTGTTCGCAAGGTTATACACGCTAAGTTTTAATATTTATTAACCTTGGTAAATTTTGAAAGCGCACGGTTCATTCACATAGTATCTAAGGTGTCAATCCCACAAGGAAAGCTAAACTAGTCCTAAGATCTAAGGTCGTACTAAATTGCAATAATTCAAAAGAAATAAACTAATTCAAGAAATAAATCAATCTAATAATCAATTGTGGATATTAAAATGCAGAAATATCAACAAAACAGCAAAATCACACAACCCAATCAAAAAATCAAACTAGAAGCTATCAAGTGAGAGAAAGGGAACTTTAATCTGAAACTAATAAAAATCTAACCAATTATGTAATTATAAAATTAATGGGTCTAAATAGTCCTAGAGTAGATTACTCTATCATGAGTTATAATCCTTAACTCTAACTAATTATCCCTAAATTAAATTATGGAATTGTGAGTTAAGAGACTCATAATTTACCCACAACCTAAAATAGTTCTAAAATAGTCTATTAACCTACTGGGAACCTATGCTCGATCTCTTTTTACACGATTCTACCAGTTTGATCCAATTATTGTTTATTAATTTACCTAACTCTCATTATCCCAAATTGATTATTTTCACTCGGCTCACTCTCTCATTTTATTGCCAAATTATTACTAACAGAAATTAAATCACAATTAAATTAACAATAACACATTCAATTAAACTTTATTAATATCAAGAATTAAAACCGCGAAGGTGAGTATAGACAAAACTTAACATTCAACACAACCGATTCTTAACAAATATTGCAATTTCATACATCAATAAAATTAAATAAACAAAAAATACTATCAGGAATGAAATTTATGGAGGCAACAATAGTAGGAAAGTACCTGTTTTGGGAAGTACATCACATCTACCTTCGTCTCTATGTCTCTCTTCCATCGTCTCCTTCCTCAATCTCTTGATTTCTCTCTAGGTTTTCTCTCAAAATTGGCTGATGTGAGGGCTCTCTTGCACAACTCTCTAGGCTGCTACATCTGTCCCATAATGTTATATTTATACTTTGGGAGCTCTAAGTCAAAGTCAGGTCGAAATAGTCTGAAAAATCTTGCAAAATTTGAGTTTTTTCTTCAGCCCAATGCAAGCCACTATTGTGGCTAGCGCCTAACCCTTTTTTTCACAATCGTACCCTGATGTGCGCGATCGTGGCCTTAATGTAACTTCTCTGTCACGATCGTGGCCTACTGTGCCACGATTGTGGGCTATGCCTTTGGCTCGAAAACTCCTTGAATCTTCTCCGTTGTTTACCGTTTACCCTAAAACACTAACAAACCCATTAAGGTACCTCAAAAATATAACAATTAAGCTCAAAGACTCATACCAACCCATAAAAACACTTAAACACAAGCTAAAACATATAAGCTAAGACAATTAACATACCAAACACACACTCAACACTCAATTTAACACTAAATACTTAATAAATTAAACCCTAAAACATAATGCAATTGACAACTATCAACATTCCCACACTTAAACATTTGTATGTCCTCAAGCAACAAAACAACAAATATAACAAATATGAAACACACAATGCAAAAATGAGACAATGGCTTCAACTTCTTGAAATAAATTTAACCTTGAACACAATCTGATAAGTTATAACTAATCATTAACCTACAAAATATATGTCTAGGGTTTCGAACTAAATATATAAGTTAATTGGGATCTAAGTGCTAATTCAATTACCCTGTTCAATTATACACACACATTAATAATTCTTTGGTCCTTCAGACTCTGTAACTGTTCCTAAGTACATTTTCATGAAAAATCAAGCTTATTACAAGTCTGGTAGGTTTTCATTAGGAACATTTTTTAATTTTAAACCATGGACTTAGTCTTTTACTCAGAGGCAAACATTGGTGATAAATGTTGATCCAGTTACTCGACTAAGTCACTTATTAATAGCTTGGTTGAAATGTCATTATAGCCTTCTGAAGTGAAGGCACAAATTTGTGATGAGTGTTGATTCGATTACTCAGCTATTATCATGTTTTCAATTGGCTACTGGCTCTACTCATAACCCGAAGGTCAGTTGAATAGTAATTTATTTAAATAACATTTTTTTATGCCTACCTTGTTGTTTTTAGCTATTCGTTTTCATGAAAATACTAGTTAAGCTACTTAAGTTCAAGGGCCTCAAATTATGAATGAATGTGATAACCTAAAGGGTACTAAATTTACACTAAGTCCTAATTAAGCTGTTTATTTATCCAAAAACCCTAATTCACTAATTTTGTTAGCTGATGATCATTTACAACCTACTAGACTATGTTCAAAATTAAACAGATTTCACTCATCTAAGCCATTGACACATTAAAACAATTCGCACAATGCAACCTAGTAACTATCATACAGTATTCAAATTCACATTCAAAAGAAGAAGAAAAAACACATAATGCCACCCCCAAACTTGAACAACACATTGTCTGCAATGTGAGAAGGAGGCACACATAGACACATAAAACAAAAAAACTGAATTAAAGTAAACATAAAATAATAAGTATAAAGAAAAAAGAATTGAAAGCTAATTTGGGAAAGAAAATTTTTTGAAAACAATTGGGTTACATATAAGTCCTATGGAGATGGAGGTAGTGATGGTGTTAAAGGCAATAAATGAACACCTTGAGACTTAAAATACTGATGGATCTATCAGATATCTCGGCTCTTGCTTTGTTGTGTGCGCGCCATCTCTACAAGTGTCTTGTTGGTCTCTCTGATTGCAACCAACTCCTTCTTCCAACCTTGTTCTTCCTCTTCTTCCTTAGATTCTTCACTAGTGGATTCTTCTTGTGCCTATCAAGGTGGTGCCAAGATCGAGCTCACCTAACTCGCCCTAATCCTAACATGCATCTTTTAACTGATTTCCCTCAATGTCATGTTTATGGAATGGATGATCTCAGTCTGGAATAAGTGATGGTGACTGAGGAAGTTAGGGAGGTGAGCTGTTAATCTCCTCTGCTCCATACCAAAATGTTCTGCAATGGTAGACATTATATAGCCCATTCTTAGATGGTTGCTCCGCTTGCGCAGAGTCACAGCAAAGGCATTCAAGATATGTGTGGACGTGCATACTGGAATACTATGGTCCATGCACCACAGTATAAAAAGTTCCTTAGTAGAGCACTTGTTGGTTTCGATCTTGTTAAAGACTAGCTGACATATAAATTTGTGCAACAATAAGGGTTTAAGGGACTGTATGATGTTGTTGTGAACAATGTTTACATAGAATCGCTCAATTCCAGGAAGCTATGCCAATATTAAGAAGGACAGAAGTCATCATGTTGATCGAGATGGTAGAGTCGGGGAATCCACACATATCGCATATGATTTCAATATTCAATTCATATACCTGTCCTCCCAATATAAACCACAATTCTTTTGTATTATTAGGGTCAAAGGTCAAGGTTGTAAAAAATTCAAGTGTAACATCCTCATAAACAGGGAGTTGAAATCGAATAAATTGAGCCCACTAGATCCTCTTAGCTAGGTTTTCTATCCGCTCGTATAATTCTAGCCTATCTAGTGTGTCAAAGTCAAAATACTTAGAAACTACAATTTGTCCAGAACGAAGGGAACGAAAACAAGTACCTTCCTCCTCGGTGTAAATTGGAAATGTTGCTTTGAAATCTATTGCTCGGTTTCTTCATCCCCGTCTCGCGACCTATTGTCATCCAGATGGTTCTTGGCGGGCTAATTGCTTAATAGGTGGCATGATTTTGGTAGAAATTGGGAAAAATTTAGAGGTTGAAAAATTCTAGAGAGATGTAAAAGTGTTTGAATGCTTGAATTCTAGAGAGAGAAAATGAAAATGAAAATGAAAGTGAAAGTGAAGTTAGAATTGAATATATAGGCGGTAAAAACGGTAAAATTGTAAAGTTATTTTAAAAATTTTTTCGCACCTTTCCCTTTTTCTACATAGTCACAGGCCACAATCGTGGCATGAGGCTTACCACCTAGAACATGCTCAATTGCATGCCACGAACGTGACCTGCTAGGCCATGGTCATGGTCGACGGCTATACACTCACTCCAAATTCCTTCTTTTTTTCTTTTTCCAATTTGTTTCAATTTCACTTCCCCCTTGCCTGCTTCTCTTTTCATGCTGGAACATCTTCCATCTAATTTCTGAAGTCCGATTCTTTTTCCAATTTTATTCAACAAAACAAAACCTAACTATAAAATTTCATACGCTCGAACAAAATTAACAAAAACTACTGTTCCATAGGTTGCCTCCCATGCAGCGCTTCTTTTAACGTTAGTATCTCATGGTGGTTGGAATGAATGGTTTGATGGTAGCGTCTTCAATAATCTCAAAGTTTGAACTCAATCTACCATACTACAGTTACCACCGTCCGTATAATTTTCCTTTCCTCGCATTGTCCTTCGCGAGCACTTCTTCCTGAAAGCATTACCAGGATCTTCTATGTCCTCCCATTCGCTTCAAGGTTTAGGTTCTTTGAGATCCACTGGAGGTGAAGGAGATCCGTACTCTCTTGTAGTTACCTTGAATGCCAATTTCTCCTTCGCTATTCGCAGAGTTAATTCACCCCCATGAACATCAATAATTGAGCGCGTAGTGGCTAAGAACGAGCGTTTAAGAATTATAAAGTGTTAAGTCAAGAAGACTTCATTGCTTCTATTGATTTTGATGAAAGTCAAATAATAATAATAGAAGAAGTGTGTGAACTATTTTGATGAGTTTGTTAAGTACGTAGATAAATGTAAGTAGCACAAATCATCAAATCAAGATGATATTCGAGAGCTGACTAAGAGAAAGTGTAAGACAGACTAGACGAAGTCATAAGACGAAGCTAAGTCATAAGACGAAGTGAAGACATAAGACGAAGCAAACAAATCAAATCAAGACAATATAGTTGAAGAATAATCTACAACGTCAGTTAGTTAGTTAGTTGGAGTTGGTTACAGGACTCAACTAATAACTAATCTCTAAAGATTCTACAAGTAGTTTTCTCAAAAAGACCGTTGGAGAATTAGACTATAAATATCAATTGTAGTCATAGACAAAACAACTTTAAACTCTCAACTTTTTACTTACATGAAATAATTCTATGATCAAGTGAGTATACTGTAAAAGTATCTTGAGTGAAAAGAATGAAGAAGAGAGATCAAGAACACCTATAACGTGAGTTTAGAAAACTCAAACAATATCTTTTCAAGTGAAAGGGAAGGCTAGAGCCTGAAGAGGCAAAGATAACAGATAAAGAATACTTTGTGAAAGAGACCTAAAGAGGCTCTGGAAGTGAGAAATAATACTTGTAAAGTTGTAAAAGATAGTGAAATCTTAGATAAACTCTGAGGACTGGACGTAGACCAAAAGTTAAGGGTGAACCAGTATAAATCGCGGTGTCATATTCTCTAACCCTTATCTCTTTAATTTCTTGTTGTTAGAAGAATAAATACTATTTCTGCTGTTGCATTACTAAAACAAAATAAGTTCTTTTTTTTGTAATCATTTGAATCTTTCAAGAAAATCAAGTTTTTTAAAGATTACTATCTTAGACGATTTAACACAATTCAACCCCCCTTCTTGTCTATTTTACATATTATATGTGCTTTCTATAATAACAAGTGATTTACTTCAATTGGTATCGGAGCGAAGTTTCCAAGAAACACTATTACAAAGTGAGGACAAAGATCCATGGCTGAATCATATGTTTTTTAGTTGAAGGTGCCTCAGTCACAAGAACTCCTGCATTCAATGGTGAAGACTATCATTATAGGAAGGACAAAATGCGGCTCTTCATAGAATCCACACATATTGATCTTTGGGATATCATTGAAAGTGGTCCATATATTTCAACAGACTACGAAGGGAAAAGCATCTCTCGTGACCAATGATCAGCTAATTAGAAAGCTCGTGTTCAATTAAATTCAAAAGCCAAGTTCTTTTTAAGTTGTGCTCTAAGAAGAAGTGAATATGATAAGCTTCATGGATGTGAATTTGCAAAGGAAATGTGGGACACATTAGCCATTGCACATGAAGGCACAAACTAGGTGAAAGAATCCAAGATTGGCATTCTTGCTCATCAGTATGAGTTGTTCAAGATGAAAGATGATGAGTCTATTGATCAAATGTTTGGATGATTCCAAACAATCATTAATGGACTTAAAGCTTTAGGGGGAATCTACGATAGTCACGATCATGTCAGAAAGATCCTCAGAAGTCTTCCAAAAAGATAGAGACCCAAAGTAACAGCAACACAAAAGGTCAAGGATTTAAGTAAGCTAAAGCTAGATGAATTGCTTAGTTCACTGAAAATCCATGAAGTAGAGCTTGATGCAGACGATAAACCCAGAAGGGACAAATCTATTTCATTGAAGGCTGGTCAGAAGAATCAGAAAATGCAAAAAAATATAAGCCCGTCTTCAAAAGCATTAAAGATTGAAGAAATCAAGAATGATGATGCCAGTGAATCTGATCAAGATTTAAGTGAAGATGAAGAAAAACTATCCTTCATTTCTAGAAAAATTAAAAGGATGAGGAAAAAGAAAACAAAGGGAAATAAAGACTCCTCTTTAAAAAAGATTAGCTAAGACGATTTGAAGAATGAGAAAAGCTCTATCGTCTACTATGAGTGTAATAAATTAGGACATTAGAAGTCTGAATGCCCCTTGCTCAAAAGAAAACAAAAGAAGAGTCAAGGAAACAAAAAAGGCATAATAGCAACATGGGAAGATCTGGATTCGTCTGTATCTAAATCCATCTCAGAATCATCAGAACAAGCAAACATATGCTTGGTAGCTGAAGGTGAAAGCGATGATGAGGTAATCTTTGGCTTTAATGATCTTTAGCATGCCTATTTAGAATTGTTAGAAGATTCACATGCTATTATAAAACAATATAGATTATTGAAAAAGAAATTTGTTGAAAATTCTAAGAACACAAAAATCCCAGAGGAAGAAAACATCTGCCTTAAGAAATAAGTAGACGATATGAAAAAAGTAACTATAGATAGTTCTGAGCAGATTAATCAGTTAAAACAAAGGATTAATACTCTTTCACCAAATTTATCAAAATTTAAATAAAGTATAAAAAGGATAAATGATATGAATGGAAGTTATAGACATCCAGATGATAAAAGTGGTTTAGGATTTTCTGGTAGAAATACAATTCATAATAGAAATGTTCTTCGTAGTAGGAATTTTTTTCCTAATAGAAAGAAAAAGAAACAGTATTCTTATTATTATTGTGAGAATAATTATAAGGCTAACCTTAAAGGACCCAAGAAAATAGGGGTACCTAAGAAGGATATAATATATACTGCAGATCTCTTTACTTGGAAGAAGCCACCACCATCAATGGTACTTAGACGGTGGCTGCTCTCGACACATGACAGGCAGAAGGCCTATGTTCCTAGGCCTCTAACATAAGCAAGGAGGATTAGTAACTTTTGGAGACAACCAGCAGGGCAAAATAATTGGGATCGGCAAAATTGGTAAAGATTCCTTTTTGTCTATTGATAATGTTCTGTTAGTTGATGGTTTAAATCATAATCTAATCAGTATAAGTCAATTATATGATTCTGGTTTTGAAGTATCCTTTAATCAAAATTCTTGTTCAGTTAGAAACAAGGACGGGTCCATATTCTTTTCTGCCAAGAGACGAAACAATCTCTATTGAATTAACTTAGATGATTTGAAAAGTAAAAAATATTTCATGTCTTATATCAAAAGATGACGAAAAACTGATTTGGCATAAAAAGCTAGGTCATATTAGTTTTAAACACATTTTGAAATTAGTTAGAGGTTTACCTAAGATAAGTTTTAACAAAGATTTCTTTTGTGATAGTTGTCAGAAAGGAAAATAGGTTAAAACATCCTTTTCGTCTAAGAATATCGTAACTTTCTAGACTTCTAAAGATGTTACATATAGATTTGTTTGGTCTAACCAGAACAGTAAGCCTTGGTGGAAAGAAGTATATACTTGTAATTGTTGATGACTTTACTAGATTTTGTTGGATATTGTTTTTATCTCATAAAAATGAATCTTTTAAATGCTTTAAAGTGTTATCCAAAAAGTTACAAAATGAAAAAGGAATTTCTATTGCTAGAATTAGGAGTGATCATGGTAGAGAATTTGAAAATGAAAAAATCAAAATGTTTTGTGTAGAGAATGGAATTTTCCATAATTTCTCTGCTCCTAGAACTCCTCAGCAAATTAGAGTTGTAGAAAGAAAGAACAAGATGATTCAGGAAATGGCAAGGACTATGCTATGTGAAATGAATCTTTCTAATTACTTCTGGGCAGAAACTGTAAATATAGCTTGTTATATTCAAAATAGAGTATTTCTGCGACCAATTTTAAATAAAACTCTATAGGAGTTATGGAAGGGAAGAGAACCAAATATTTCTTACTTTCATCCTTTTGGTTGCAAATGCACTATCTTGAATACAAAAGAAAATTTGGATAAATTCGATTCTAAGATCAATTCAGGAATTTTTCTAGGTTATTCTATTAGATCTAAAGCTTATAGAGTTTATAATCTTGTTTCTAAATCCGTTGAAGAATCCATGCATGTAAAGTTTAATGATGATTCTCATCTAGATAAGAGAGATGATTCTGATGATGAAACTCTATCTGCTCCCTTAGTTAGTAACCCAGAAGATTCACCATCAGATGATCCATCTGATAAAGTAGTAGATCTCTCTGAGAATATTAGTTTGAGAAAAGACTAGAGGTATAAATCTTCTCACCTAGAAAATCGGATTATAGGAGAAACTTCAGAAGGAGTGAGAACAAGATCTAAGTTTAAGAGAGAGGCCAATGTAGCTTTTGTTTCTAAATTAGAACCTAAGAAAATTGATGAAGATCTTTAAGATGAAGCTTGGATTTTAGCTATGCAAAAAGAGTTACATCAATTTACTAGGAATAAAGTCTGGTCTCTAGTCCCTAAACCGTCCAATAAATCTATCATAGTAACTAGATGGATATTCAAGAATAAACTAGATGTATCAGGAAAGGTATCCTATAACAAAGCTAGATTAGTAGCCAAAGGCTATAATCAACATGAAGGAATAGACTACAATGAAACATATGCTCCTGTAGCTAGATTAGAAGCTATTAGGATCTTACTTGTATATGTTATTTTTCATGATATAAAACTGTTTCAAATGGATGTGAAAAGTTCCTTTTTGAATGGTTTTATAGATGAAGAAGTTTATGTAAAGCAACCCCCTAGTTTTGAAGACATTGATAAACCAAATTATGTGTATAAACTTCATAAAGCTTTGTATGGATTACAACAAGCACCTCGTGCTTGGTATGATTGTCTTAGTTCTTTTTTGATTAAGAATGACTTTATTAGAGGTCAAATTGATAAACTTTATTTCAGAAATGTATGATTTTGTTGTTATACAAATATATGTAGACGATATCATTTTTGATGCAACTTCTAAAAAGTTATGTTCAAAATTTGAGATTCTTATGAAAAGTGAATTTGAAATGAGTATAATGGGTGAATTAAAGTTCTTTCTTGGTTTACATATGAGAAAAAATGAAGAAAATATCTTTATTCATCAACAAAATTATATTAAAGAACTTTTAGACAAGTATAAAATGGAAAATGTTAAACCAATGTTAACTCCTATGTATCCTTCAATCGTCTTATCTAAGGATGAAGATGGTAAGAAGATTGATCAAACTCTTTTTAGACAAATTATTGGTTCTTTGCTTTACTTAACTGCAAGCAGACCTGATATAATGGTTAGTGTTTATTTGTGTGCAAGATTTCAAACAAATCCTAGAGAATCTCATTATATTTATGTTAAAATAATATTGAGATACTTGGTAGGTTCTACTGATCTTTGCATAATGTATGAGAAAGGTAAAGATTTCAGGTTAATTGGCTACTGTGATGCTGATTATGTGCTGGAGATATGATTGATAGAAAGAGTACAAGTGGAGGTTGTCACTTTGTTGGTCATAATCTAATTTCTTGGTCAAGAAAGAGGCAAAGTTCAATTGCTCTATCTACTACAGAAGCTAATTACATGTCATCTGTAAGTTGTTGTTCACAAACATTATGGATAAAGTATTAGTTAGAGGACCATTCTATCCAAGAAGATCAAATTCCAATCTTCTATGACAACACAAATGCTATCAATCTCTCAAAGAATGCTACACAACACTCAAGGGCAAAGCATATTTAAGTTAGAAATCATTTTATAAGAGACTATGTATAGAGAGGGATCATCAATCTACAATTTCTTGAGACGAATCAACAATGGGATGATTTCTTCACCAAACTCAAAAGTGAAGACAAATTCAAGGAAATAAGACAAAATCTGAACATGGTAATGTTAAATGACCATTCATCTAAAACTCCATGACCCAGACAATACGTCCTAATGACGCAAAAAAGTCGTAAGGAATAGTAGTGGTAATTTTCACTCTGTAGTATCAATTTTATGATTACCTGTGGATCAGTCACAGGCATTACAAACGGTAACTTTTTAAGAGTGTTTATAAAAAGAAATCTCTCAAAATTTGCAACACATTACATTCTAGAATTTTTTTACTAACCAACCTGCTTCAAAGTGCCCTCAACAAAGACGATTCAATCCTTTGTTCTCTACATCAAATCTTTCTCATTTTCATTTATTATCTTTCTCTCAATTGTTTCTATATACTAACCTCGCTTCTTTAAGGGAAATACATTTATGTGTTTAGTGTTTATACATTATAGATTACAAAAATGTCGAAATCTCTTGTCTATAGGAGACTCATTGATTTCACTGCTTTAAAGGAAGATCGAATGGATATCGAACCTGAGAAAAAAGCAACTGGATGGGAAAATTTCATCAATATCCGAGAACCAGTGTATTCAAATGAAGTATATAAGTTTTGAAAAAATGCAAAGGTGGTAGATAACACCTTGGTATCAGTGGTAGACAGATTGTCGGTGATTGTTTCACAAGATTCTATTGTGAGGGCTACTTAATGTCCAAATAAAGGAGCAAAACTGTTCAACAATACAAAGTGGATTGCTCAAATTCACAAAAATGAAGACAACATCAATTGACAACTATATGGATCGAGTAATCCAGGAGTCAAGAAGTCTTTAAACCTAATTTCGAAGGCTAGGGGTTCTTCATTCAATTCTTCTTCACTGTATTTTACCAAGAGTGGGATCAAAGGTATTGGTGACGATGAATGATGAAGATTGTCTATTTCATCTACTCAAACACCAATCTATTAATCTTCCCTTCTTGATTCTGACCTATATAATAAAGGCTAAGGAGGATTATCATCTGAAGAGTGGTTCGTTACCTTACGGTATGCTATTAACAAGATTCTTCAAAGAATATGGAATCATATTTGATAGAGGAAACAGAGTAAAGCTGAATATTAAGAGTGTTATCAATGCCTCTACTATTTGCAAAATGGGGATTAAGACTGAAGCTGAAACGGATAAAGATTTCACATCGATAGCACAGTCTAAGGAGGAGCTTTTAATAAGAAGAAGTAGGAAAAAAGATGTTTCATCTGGTATGGAAGCAAAACCTTAATTAACCGGAAGAATCTTAGCTGAGGTGGCAAAATTTGAACAATCGTCTTATAAGTCAATACAAGCCAATACGATTCCTGAAAGGAAGGAAGGTGTAAAGGTTCAACAACCAACTCACAAAGTGTCTTTAAAGAGGAAGGCTGAGATGCTCCAATCAGAAAGACCCGAGAAGTCTAGAAGGTCACCAAGATTGATGACCTTACAACAACAAGAACAAAAAAAACAAAAAACTCTTATTATTGGTCATATTTCTGAAAGTGCAAAGGAACAACAACAACAACAAAAACAACCTACCAAAGCAATTGTCTCTATCCCTCAGACTCAATCAGAACAACCGTCTAGAGAGACAGAGATAAAAAGGAAGTTAGTATTTCAGCAGAAGAAGTCTCAACAACAACTCTCTTCCAAGCCGGCAGAAGAACAAAGGAAGACGAAGATGATTCAGAAAAAGAAGGTTGAAAAGCAGTAACCAATCTACAACCTTACTCAACCAATGATGAAAGAAGATTTGAAGATGAAGATTATAGAAGAATTAATACCTAATCGAAACAAAGGTTCAATTATCATCAGAGAACCTCCTAAACAGAAAGTTAAGGTTCAAGTTGAACCTGTAACAGTA
>JAOQMS010062444.1:0-25202 GCA_027563885.1 Erythroxylum longipes
CTGAATGCCGGACTGAGGTCCGATGAGTATGAAACTATCATCTGAACATTTGTATGAGATTTTGTGTGTGATCTGTTTAGAATTTGATGCATTTCATAAAATGCATGCTCAGATAAAGGCGTTGTAACTTGAGATGCCAGTTAGAAGCGCATCCACGTAGAGCCTTGCTCTGTGATAAATATGTTCTGCACATCGAGCTATACTCCATGAATATGTTCTGATTGAGCCTTACGGGCCAAAACATCTATAACTGTCTGTGAAAGGCTCTCAGTTATAACAATAAGAACGAATATGAGTCTCATGCATGTCCTATGCAATTCCGTGCGCAATGTTTGAACGCTATGCAAGTTGAAATGAATGATCGTTTGTTATGCTAATTTTAGAATAGATGCTTATCTGATTAAGTAAATGAATATGAGTCCCATGTATGTCCCATGCAAGTACGTGTGCACTATTTGAACGATATGCAAGCTGAACTAGCTAATCTTCTATTATGCTTACTCCTGAATATATGCTGATCTGTTGAATGAATAACCCTGAGATGTGTTATATCTGTGTGATCCGGTGAATCCATCAATGATGGTTCACTCATTGAGTTGCAAAACTCATCAAAATTGCACTGTGGCTTTTCAGGTATGAGACAGGAGACTTAAGGTGTGGTTAGAACATAGAGTATCTGAGGACTAAGAGATGGATCAGAGATCCGTCAGCTGACTCCCGAAGGAAACCAGTTGTTATCATTTTGTAATGTTGTTAGAACCTGTATAGAGTTTTGTAAACAATCGTTGAGAAGAACAGTGTAAACTTTATCAGTGAATGAAATAAATGTCTTAAGAAAAAAAAGATAATGCCTTTCGAGTATACTGGTTAAAGCCATGTGTAAGTTACTTTTGCCATTGCTCCAACATATCATTATCGTAGGTTATGTTCCTAAAAGCTTAGGAACGTACCCCTATGGTAGTGGGATGTTGCATAAAACATCTGTAGGAAGCTTTTTAAGTCTGCCATCAAATCCCAGTGCTCAACCCTAGACAAGCAGTGGAAATTGCCAAGCACGGTAGGGGTAGAGGGAATTTCCAGTAGAGTGGTGAAATGCGTAGAGATTGGAAAGAGCACCAATGGGGAAAGCACTCTGTTGGACCGACACAGACACTGAGAGACGAAAGCTAAGTCCTAGTCATGAAAGATGGATATTGGGCACTATGCGTATCAACTCGTGCAGTGCTGTAGCTAACGCGCTAAATATCATGCCTAGGGAGTACATTCGGAAGAATGAAACTAAAAGGAATTGATGGGGGACCACAGAAGTGTGGAGCATGTGTTTAATTCGATGCAAAGCGAAGAACCTTATCAGGGTTTCACATGCTGCTAATCCTGATGAAAGAGAGAGGTGCCTTTAGGAATGTGAACATAGGTGATGTATGGTTATCGTTAGCTCATGCAATAAGGTGTTGGGTTAAATCCCGTAACGAGTGCAACCCTAATTTCAGTTGCCATCGTTGAGTTTGGAACCCTGAGCAGATTGTCGGTGATAAGCTGAAGGAAGTTGAGGATGACGTCAAGTAATCATGCCCCTTATGCCCTTGATGACACATGTGCTATAAAACCCGTTCTCAGCTCAGATTGTAGACTGCAACTCGACTGTATGAAGTTGGAATTGCTAGTAAAAAAGGAAAGAGGGGGATGGGATTTCTCTCGCTTTTGGCATAACGGACCTTCTGCGAGAGTCCCGGACGAAGGGCTATTATCCTAGTAGTAGAGCACGTTTCTATTAATTGAATCGTTGTGCTTGGTCTGTGAAGGCTTTCTGACATATGGATAGTTCAATGTGCTCATCAGCGCCTGACCTTGAGATATGAATCATCCAAGCACATTAGCATGGCGTACTTTCACTGTTCGAACCAAGATTTGAAACAAAACTTCTCCTCAAGAGGATAGATGGGGTGATTCAGGTGAGATCAATGTAGATCTAACTTTTTATTCAGTCACGGGATCTGGGTGGTCTGTGGGGACCACCAAGGCTCCTCTCTTCTTAAGAATCCATACAGCCCTTATCATCATATAGATAGCTATCTCTTGAGCACAAGTTTAGGCTCAACCTCAATGGGAAAATAAAATAGAGCACCTAACAATGTATCTTCACAGATCAAAAACTACGAGATTGCCCCTTTCATTCTCGGGCAACAAAGGGATCATACAATTCGAGCCTTTTTTTTCAAACTTTTTTCGGAGTTTTGGAGAAAGCTACAATCAATAGGGTTTTCCTAACCCTCCCTTCCCAAAAGGAAGAATGTGAAATTCTTTTTCCTTTCCGCAGGGACCAAGAGATTGGATCTAGCTGTGAAAAGAATTCTTGGATGATAAATAACTCACTTCTTGCTTTTCAACCCACCTCTGTCACTACAAACGCTCCCAATTAGTGGAATGGGATGTGTCTATTTATCTACCTCTTTACTTGAAATGGGAGCATGTTTGAAAAAGGATCCTAGAGCCTCTAAGGTAGGGTTGGGAGGGTCTCTTAATGCCTTCTCTTTTCTTCTCATCCGAGTTATTTCAAAAAGACTTACCATGGTAAGGAAGAAGGGGGAACAACCATACTTGAAGAGCACAACATAATGGAGTGTTGTATGTTATAGTTATGAATTGCATGATATTTTAGGGTGTAATTTGTTATGTATTTAGTGTGAAATTGAGGGATGAGTACGCATTTAAGGTTCAATTATGTTAGTTTGTGTGTTTAAGTTTTTGTATTCGTTAGTTTGAGTCTTTGAGCTGAATTGTTATATTTTTTAGGTATCTTGATGCGTGTGTTAGTGTTTAAGGGAAAATGTTGAAGAACAGAGAAGATGCAAATAGTTTCGGGCCAAAAGACATAGCCCACAATCGTGCATATTAGGCAACGATCGTGACAAAGAAGGATGGGCTAGCAACAACTAGGCCACGATCCTGCACTTGGAGCATGATCGCGATAGAGAGCGTCCAGTTAGGCCACAATCATGCACATCAGGCCATGATCATGACAGCATTGGACACGATCGTGGCAGGGAGGGCCATGATTGTGCCTTGCATTGGGCTAATGTGAAAACTCAAGCTTCGTAAGATTTTTCGAACCGTTTTGACCCCAACTTTGACCTAGGGCTTCCAAAAAATAAACAGAACATTATGAGATGAGGCAGCAGTCTTTGGAGAGCCTAGATATTTGTGTAAGAGAGAGGGAATCAGCCTATTCTGAGAGAAACCTAAAGAGAGATCAAGAGATCGATGAAGGAGATGAAGGAAGAGAGACACGGAGACAAGCTAGACGCGATGTACTTCCTAGAACAAGCGGTTTCCCACTATCGCCGCTTCTGAGATTTAGTTGCCGACAACATTTTTCTTTTATTTTAGTTTTATTCATGTATAGAATTGAAATAGGTGCTGAGAATCGTTGTGTTGACTGTTGAGTTATGTCTATAATCACCTTTAGATTTTAACTCTTGAGATTAATGAAATTTAATTGATTATGTTTTTACTGATTTGATTACGATTTCAATTTTGTTCTTAATAATTTAACAAGAAACTGATAAGGTTGTCCAGGTAAAAATCATCAATTTGGGCCAACAAAAGTTAAATGACTTAGAAGTTAGAGAATTGGATCAAACTGGTAGAGTCGTGTAACGAGAGAACGAGCATAGATTCCCAATAAGTTAGTAGACAATTTTAGAACTAATTTAGGTTTTGGGTCAATTGCAAATCGAGAGATCGCAATTCCATAATTTGAATTAGGGATTATCAATTAGGGTTAAGAATTATAACTCAAGAGAGAGTAATTCACCCTAGGACCATCTAGAACCATTAATTTATTAATTGCATAATTGGTTAGGTTTTCAGTAATTTTGAATTAAAATCCCCTTTCTCTCACTTAGTGATATGTAGGTTAATTTTAGGTTGGGTTGTATGATTGCTATTTTATTACTCTTTGGCACTCCAAATTCTCATAATTGATTGTTGACTGATTTAATTTCTACATTACTTATTTGTTTAAATTTATAGTAATTTAAGGTGACCTTAGATTTTAAGACTAGATTAGGCTTCCTCATGGGATCGACTCCTTAGGTACTACTTACCAAAGTTATAAACAGTAAAACTTAGCAAATGTAACCTTGTGAACAAGTTTTTGGCATCATTGCCAGGGAGGCAAAATTTAGTTCTTTAGTCTAAGGTTTTTCACTATTCTGTTTTTATTTTTTCTTAAAATTTAGAGAAGGTGTTTGTAGTATAAGTCGCATCAGGACATCTTTTAATGAGAAATGAGACATCTAAATAGCTAGATGCTAGAAAGAAATGGAAAGAACAATGATAGAAGATAGATATTATAGGGAGCAATTAAAATTTGAAAATTACAATAAGTCATAGTATGGTTATGGAAATAACAACCCTTATTGGAACCCGTACACTTCGGGGTGGTAGAATCACCCTGAGTTCTATTGGTCCAACAATATAGGGACTCCTTTAGGACATCAAGACCTAGCTAATGTGCAATACAATGAATCTAGTTCATGGGAGTCTAAGCTAGACAAAATCATAGATAAGCTCATGAATATGGAAAAGAAGAGATTGGAAAAGAAGTTTAAGCAAGTAATAGAAGATCATGTATCATCTATTCACAATCTAGAGATTCGAGTGGGCCAGCTTTCTAGGGAATTTTGCAAGAAAAGTATGGAAAATTGTTTGCATAGTATGGAAATAAATTTAATAAAGTCATGTGAAGCTACCATACTTAGGAATGGGGTAGAGCTAGAAGAACCACTGGACTATCATGTACCCCACTTAATTGAAGACCAAGAGATGGAAAAAGATATAGAAGAAAAATATGTTAACCCTCCTTTTAATTCACCAGTAGGTAGATGTCCATACAAAGAACCCTATCCTTTGGATTGATGATGATGAAAAGACATTCAACATGAATGATGTATTTAAGAATTTGAAGGTTAGTAGCTCATTTAGGATAATTGATATGTTTGGATCTTCTGAAGAACGAGAGGACTAAGAACAGATGATGACAACATCAAGTTTGAAGAAACTATGAAAGTCTCTGTTCTCGAAGTAAAAGAAGCAGAGGGGACGAAGGTGATTAAGGAAGAAAGATAGCAACTCATCTTCGTACAAGACAAACTGTTAGACTCAATGGAAAATTCAGGGAATTTCATTATTCCCTATTATGTTGACAGTTTAACCAAAAAAAGAACACTACTGATCTTACTTGGTTTCCATAATTTTATCAATATTATCCTTTTGATTATTTTGCCATTTATAGCTTACCTATAAGTTACAAAACTAAGTTTGAGTGAAAAGGGTGGAAGCAAGCGATAGTGATTGATTCTAGCTGAGTTCCAAGGATAGAGCGTTGAGCTACCGATGTTAAAAGAAGCACTGCATGGGAGGCAACCATGGAAAATTTACTTTCTTTAATTATTTTTCTTAGAGTTTGAATTCTATAGTTAGGTTTGTTTTTTTTTTTGTTTTCAAATAAAATCGAGAAGGAATAAGATTTGGGGATAAAGTGGTTGATTGATGAACACCAGAATGATGAGGGAAATGGCACGAACACAATGACAATAGAGCTAGAATGTTCAGTGGATCCATCGGTATTTTGAGTCTTAAGGCGTTCAATTACTGCCTCCAATACTATCACCACCTCCTTCTCCATAGGATTTATTTCTGACCCAATTGTTTCTAATTTTTCTTTCCCAAGTTAGCCTTTAATTTAGTTTTCTTTTTTCATGTTTATTATTTTCTGTTTACTTTAATTCTGTCTTTTCTTTCTTTATGCGTTTATGTGTGTTTCCTTTTCACATTGAGGACAATGTGTTGTTCAATTGTGGGGAGGGACTTTGTGTTTTTGCTTTTGTATGTGGTTTTGCATACCATACGATAGTTATTAGGATTACATTGTGCAAAGCATGTGAATGTGTCAATGACTTAGATTGATTGATACCCATTTCATTTTGGACTTAGTCTATTCAGTTATAAATAATCATTAGCCTATAAAATTAGTGAATTAGGGAGCCTTTGGATAAATATATATCCATTAGGACTTAGTGTAAATTTAGCACCCTCTAGATTGTCACATTTATTCATAATTTGAGGTCTTTTAACTTAAGTAGCTTAACTAGTATTTTTCATGAAAATAAATAGCTAAAAGAAACAAGGTAGGCAATAATTTGAAAAAAATATTGGTTAAATAAATCACTATTCAACTGACCTTCGGGTTATGAATGGAGCTAGTAACCCGTTGAAAACGTGATGTTGCTGAGTAACTAGATTGACACGCATCACAAATGTGTACCTTCATGTAAAAAGGCTCTAATGAGGTTTCAACCGAGCTGTTAATAAATGACTTAGATCGAATTTCATCGCCAATGTTTGCCTCCGAGTAAAAGACTAAGTCTCAGTTTATTAAAAAAAGAAAAAATTTTATGTTTTAAAGAAAAACCTGCCGAACTTATAATAAGCTTGAATATTTATGGAAAATATTTAAGAGAAGTTACAAAGTCTGAGAGACCGAAAATTATTAATATGTGTGTACAATTGAAAAGGGTAAATAAGTTAACACATAGATCTCGATTAAGTTGTATATATAGTTCAATGCCCTTAGACACATATTTTGCTTATTAATCATTTGCCATAATTTAAATGATTGTGTTCAAGATTAAATTTATTTCATGAGATTAAAGTCATTGCCTCATTATTACATTATGTGCTTTGTGTTCATTGTGTGTTTGTTATTTTGTTTGCTTGAGGAAAAGTAAACATTTACGTGTGGGGATGTTGATAGTTGTGAAGTGCATGATATTTTAGGTTGTAATTTGTTATGTATTTAGTGTGAATTTGAGTGATGAGTGTGCATTTAAGGTTCAATTATGTTTGTCTTTGTGTTTAAGTGTTTTTATGGGTTAGTTTGAGTCTTTGATCTTAACTATTATATTTTTAAGGTACCTTGATGCGTGTGTTAGTGTTTCAGGGTAAACGGTAAAGAACAGAGAAGATGCGAATAGTTTCGGGCCAAAAAACATAGCCCACGATTGTGTACTTTAGGTCACGATCGTGATAGAGAAGGATAGGCCAACAGTAGCCAGGCCACGATCGTGTACTTGGACCACAATCGTGATAGGGAGCGTCCAGTCAGGCCACTATCGTGACAACATTGGACACGATCGTGGCAGGTAGGGCTATGATCGTGCCCTGCATTGGGCTGATGCAAAAACTTAAGTTTCGCAAGATTTTTCGAACTGTGTTGATCCTAACTTTAACCTAGGGCTTCCATAGAATAAAAAGAACATTATGAGACAAGAGGCAGCAGTCTTTGGAGAGCCTATGGAGTTGTTTAAGGGAGAGTGATTTAGCCTATTTCGAGAGAAACCTGAGGAGAGATCAAGAGATCAAAGAAATGAGCTAGATGCAACGTACTTCCTAGAATAAGTGGTTTCCTACTGTCGTCACTTCTGAGATTTCGTTCCAGAAAATGTTTTCCATTTATTTCAGTTTTATTCATGTATAAAATTGAGATAGGTGTTGAGAATCTTTTTGTTGAATGTTGAATTGTGTCTATACTCACTTTCGGATTTTGACTCTTAAGATTAATGAAATTTAATTTATTGTGTTTTTACTGATTTAATTGTGATTTCAATTTTGTTCTTAATAATTTGAAGATAAACTAAGAGGTAAGCCGAGTAAAAATCATCAGTTTGGGCTAACGAGAGTTAGGTGAATTTATAGGTAGAGAATTGGATCAAACAGGTAGAGTCGTGTAACGAGAGATCGAGCATAGATTCCTGGTAGGTTAGTAGACATATTTAGAACTAATTTAGGTTTTAGGTCAATTACGAATCAAAAGATCGCAACTCCATAATTTCAATTAGGGATTATCAATTAGGGTTAATAATTATAACTCGAGAGAGAGTAATTCACCCTAGGATCATTTAGACCCGTTAATTCAGTCACTGCATAATTGGTTAGGTTTTCATTAATTTTGAATTAAAATCCCCTTTCTCTCACTTGGAGATTTTTAGGTTAATTTCAGGTTGGGTTGTGTGAATGTTATTTTGTTACTCTTTGGCACTCTAAATTCTTATAATTGATTGTTGATTGATGTAATTTCTACATTAGTTATTTGATTAAATTTGTTGTAATTTAGGGTGACCTTAGTTTTTAGGACTAAATTAGGCTTCCTTATGGGATCGACACCTTAGGTACTATACGAATGACCTATGCGTTTTCAAAATTTACAAAGGTTATAAATAGTAAAACTTAGAGCAAGTACCCTTGTGAGTAGTATATTGCGTTTAGGAAGGATCAATCGCTCCCAAAAAGTAATTTATTGATTCTCTCCCAGTTGGTTCATAGGTGAGGTGTCTGGTTCAAGTTCAAAATGGCCCAGCTGCACCAAAGAAAAGAATAGAAGAAGCACCTGACGCCTTCATGCATGCTCCACTTGGCTCAGGGGTATATAGCTCAGTTGGTAGAGCTTTGCTCTTACAATTATGTTATTGCGATTAGAGGTTGGATTTCTAATTGTCCAGGTGATAATGATAGTATCTTGTACCTGAACCATGCCACTGAAAGACTCTACTGAGACAAAGATAGGCTGTCAAGAATGTAGAGGAGGTAGGATGGTCCATTGGCCCGATCTAGTATGGATCGTACATGGATGATAATTGGAGTTGGCTGCTCTCCTATGGTTCCCTCATCTGTGATCCCTAGGGAAGAGGATCAAATTGGCCCTTGCGAACAACTTAATGCACTATCTCCCTTCATCCCTTTAACGAAATGTGGCAAACGGAAGGGAAATCCATGGACTGACCCCATCATCTCCACCCTATAGGAACTATGAGATCACCCTAAGGACATACTCAGCATCCAGGGGTCGCAGACCGACCATAGAACCTTGTACAATAAGTGGAACGCATTAGCTATCCACTCTCAAGTTGGGCAGTAAGGGTCGGAGAGGGGCAATCACTCATTCTTATTCTTAAACCAGCATTCTTAAGAACAAAGGGCGGTCTTAAAAGGGGGGAAAGCTCTCTGTTCCTAGTTTTCCTGTAGCTAGATCCTCCAAAAGCACAGGAATCCTTAGTTAGAATGTGATTCCAACTCAGCACCTTTTGAGAAGAGTTGCACTTTAGAGAGCACAGTATAATGAAAGTTGTAAGCTATGTTCGAGTGGAGTTATTGCCTATCATTGGCCTCTATGGTAGAATCAGTTAGGGGGCCAAGAGGTGGTGGTTTACCCTATGGTGGATGTCAGCGGTTAGAGTTTGCTTATCTCTAACTCATGAACCTAACGGGTACAAAGCTATACGATAGCACCAAATTTTTTTGATTCGGCAATTCAATCTATGATTTATCATTCATAGACATTGATAAGATCCTTCTTTTTAGTTTAGTAGCACTTTAGGATGGCATAGCCTTAACCTTAAAGTTAAGGGTGAGGTTCAAACAAGGAAAGGGTTACGGTGGATACCTAGGCACCTAGAGACGAGGAAGGGCGTAGTATGTGACGAAATGCTTTAGGGAGTTAAAAATAAACGTAGATCCGAAGATTCTCAAATAAGTCAACCTTTCAAATTATTGTTGAACCATGGGCAGGCAAGAGACAACCTGGTGAACTGAAACATCTTAGTAACTAGAGGAAAAGAAAGCAAAAGTGGTTCCCGTAGAAGCGGCAAGCGAAATAGGAGCAACCTAAATGGTGAAAACGGGGTTGTTAGAGAGTAATACAAGTGTGTTGCTACTAGGCGAAGTGGTGGAGTGTTGTACCCTAGATGGAGAAAGTCTAATAATCGAAAGCATCACTAGCCTACACTCTGAATCGAGTAACATGGGGTACAAAGAATCCCATGTGAATTAACAAGAACTAGCTTGCAAGGCTAAATACTCCTAGGTGACCAATAGCGAAGTAACTTGAGGGAAGGGTGAAAAGAACCCCCAACAAATAGTGAAATAGAACATGAAGCCATAAGCTTCGAATCAGTGGGAGGAGCCCCAGGCTCTGACTGCATGCCTGTTGAAGAATGAACCAGTGACTCATAGGCAGTGGCTTGGTTAAGGTAACCTACTAGAGCCGTAGTGAAAGTGAGTCTTCATAGGGCAATTGTCACTACTTACGGACTCGAACCTGGGAGATCTACCCATAACTAGGATGAAGCTTGGATGAACTAAGTGCAGGTCCGAACCAATTGATGTTGAAGAATCAACAGATGAGTTATGGTTAGGATTGAAATGCCACTCGAACCCAGAGCTAGCTGGTTTTCCCTGAAATGCGTTGAGGCATAGCAGTTGACTAAACATATAAGGGTAAAGTGTTGTTTCGGTGCGGGCAGCGAGAGCGGTATCAAATCTAGATAAACTCTAAATATTTGATTTGACCTTAAAATAATTGGTGTTAAGGTCGGCCAGTGAGATGATGGGGGCTAAGCTTTATCGTCAACTGGGAAATAGTCCGGATCACCAATTAAGGCCCCTAAATGACCGCTAAGTGATAAAAGAGGTAGGGGTGCAGTGATAGCCAGGAGGTTTGCTTAAAAGCAGCCACTCTTAAAAGAGTGTGTAATAGCTCACTGATTAGGTGCACTTGTGCAGAAGATGAACGGGGCTGAGCGATCTATCGAAGCTGTGGGATGTAAAAATGCATCGGTAAGGAACGTTCCGCCTTAGAGGGAAGCACCCACATGAGTAGGGGTGGACAAAGCAGAAGCGAGAATGTTGAATTGAGTAACGCAAACATTGGTGAGAATCCAATGCCCCAAAAACCTATGAGTTCCTCCATAAGGTTTGTCCACGAAGGGTGAGTCAGGGCCTAAGATCAGGCCAAAAGGTGTCTTTGATGGACAAAAGGTGAATAGTCTTGTACTACCTCTTGTTGGTTCCGAGGGAGGAAGCAAGCTAGGTTGACTGAAAGATGGTTATTAGTTTAAGGACCCATGTTGTTCCTGCTTTTTCAGGGTACTAGGTGCTACGGCACTGAAGTAACCCATGCCATACTCTTAGGAAAAACTAGATCAAAGGAACTTGGCCTCGCAACTTTGGGAGAAGCGGTGTGACCTGATGACAACGGAGTCAGTGATCAAAGCCCCGGTAAATGACGATTGTAACTATAACGGTCCTAAGGTAGCAAAATTCCTTGTCGGGTAAGTTCCGACACTTACGAAGGACATAACCATCTGGGAACTATCTCAGAGAGAGGCTCGGTGAAATTTAAAGATGTGGACTACACCGAGATAGAAAGACCCTATAAAGCTTCACTATTTCCTAGGATTAGCTTTGGGTCTTTCCTACGTAGCTTAGTTGGAAGGCGAAGAAGGCCCCCTTTTAGGGGGGTCCAAGCCATCAGTGAGATACCACTCTGAAAGAGCTAGAATTTTGACTTTGTGTCAGGACCTAAGGGCCAAGGGATAGTCTCAGGTAGACAATTTCTATGGGGCGTAGTCCTCCTAAAAGGCAACGAAGGTATGTAAAGGTTTCCTGGAGAAGGATGGAGATTGGCCCTTGAGTGCAAAGGCAAAAGAGAGATTGACTACAAGACCTACCTATCGAGCAGGGGCGAAACATGACCTTAGTGATCCGACAGTGCCAAGTGGAAGAGTCATCGCTCAACAGATAAAAGTTACTCTAGGGATAACAAGTTGATCTTCCCCAAGAGCTCACATTGACGGGAAGGTTTAGTACCTCGATGTCGACTCTTCGCCACCTGGGGCTGTAGTATGTTCTAAGGGTTGGGTTGTTTGCCTATTAAAGTGGTATATGAGCTAGGTTTAGAAGGTCTTGAGACAATTCGGTCCATATCTAGTATGGGCATTAGAGCATTGAGAGGACCTTTCCCTAGTATCAGAGGACCATGATGGACATACCTCTGGTGTACCACCGTAAATGTTGGGTAACCAAGTGCGGAGTGGATAACTGCTGAAAGCATCTAAGTAGTAAGCCCACCCCAAGATAAGTGCTCTCCTATTTCAACTTCCCCAGAGCCCCCAGTAGCACAGTCAAGACAATAACGGGTTCTCTGCCCCTGCTGGGATGGAGCAACGGAAGTTTTGAGAATTCAACAGAAGGTCACGACGAGATGAGCCATTTATCATTACGATAGGTGTCAAATGGAAGTGTAGTGATGGATGTAGCTAAAGCATCCTAATAGACCAGTAGATTTAAACCTTGTTCCTACATGACCCGATCAATTTGATGAGGTATTCGCCATGAATTTTTCTTGTTCAACTCTTTAACAACATGAAAACTAAAAGCTCTGCTCTCCTCTCTATCGATCTAAGCGATGGAAGGGCAGAGGCCTTTGGTGTCCCCTCTAGTCAAGAACTGAAGCTACACAATCACTAGCCAATATATATATTATGCCTTTCTTCGTTCATGGTTCGATATTCTAGTGTCCTAGGTGTAAAGGAACCGCACCAATCTATCACGAATTTGGTGGTTAAACTCTATTACAGTGAAGATACTGTAGGGGAGGTCCTGCGAAAAAATAGCTTGACGTTAGGATGATAAAAAGCTTAACACCCCTCATTCTTATTACTCTTCCAATATGAAAAAACAATGAAAAGATCACCTTATTCGAAACACCAATTATGAAATCCCTTCTCTCCCACTTCACACCTCAGAATGCATCGTTCTTATAGAGAGAGAGGTGCCTTCGCATCTTCTTAACCTGAAATGGCTGGGAAGAGAAAAGGTTCCTTTTTCAGGGTACTCTTGGGAACGAACCTAATGGAGATGGGGTGGGGCCTATAGCTCAGAGGATTAGAGCACATGGATATGAACGATGTTGGGGGTTTGAATCCCTCCTCAGCCACAATGGTCCAAAAAAGGAAGCTAGGAAAATCATAATTGGGATAGTGTAGGGGAGGTCCTGCTAAAAAATAGCTTGACGCCAGGATGATAAAAAGCTTAACACCCCTCATTCTTATTACTCTTCCAATATGAAAAAAACAATGAAAAGATCACCTTATTCGAAACACCAATTATGAAATCCCTTCTCTCCCACTTCTCACCTCAAAATGCACCGTTCTTATAGAGAGAGAGGTGCCTTCACATCTTCTTAACCTGAAATGGCTGGGAAAAGGAAAGGTTCCTTTTTCAGGGTACTCCTGGGAACGAACCTAGTGGAGACGGGGTAGGGCCTATAGCTCAGAGGATTAGAGCACATGGCTATGAACGATGTCGAGGGTTTGAATCCCTCCTCACCCACAACGGGCCAAAAAAGGAAGCTAGGAAAATTATAATCGGGATAGTAGACCCAAAGCTATGGAGCTTGGGTGTGGGTCTTTTGTCAAAATAGAATGGCCTTCCTTTTTCTTCCTTGTCTTTATATTTATTATTTATCATTACTTTTTATTTATTATTTATCATTAATAGTATAAAATTTAAATATAGTATGCTTGGACCAAATCAAAATATTTTTTTATTTTATGCCTCGTAACTCTTCCTCAGCCAGGCTTAGGTAGAATAGCAAAGCAAGTACAAGTATTAGTAGTATAGCAAAATTGTGTTCCTTCGTCATTAATTTATTTCCTCGCGGTAATTGTGGCCTCTTGGCATATCGATGATTGCATCTTTGATGCACTTGCTAGTACGAAAACATTTGAAAATTCTTAATTGGCTAGATGTAAATAGCCCCACCCAGACTATGGAACAAAGGATTATGCCAGACTTACCTACACCAAGGCATTAAAGGTGATTCTTAAATATCGCAGAACAGAATGTGATATGATGAGATAGAATGTAGTAGAAAGAAAGACTTAAGGTACGAGTTACCTCCTCTTAATTATCAAAGCAAACCCTTTCATTCTGAATTCTTGAATTCGGAGTGAGTCAAATCTCCCTAAGTAGGATTAGAACCTACGACTAGTCCGTTAACAGCTGGCCACTCTACTACTGAGCTACTGAGGAATAACAGGATATTCGATCTCATAGAGTTCAATTCTCATTCTCAACCCATAACTAATATGAGCTTGAAGTTTCTTTCGTAACTCTTGGAACTTTTTTGTAGTGTCTTCGTTCCATGCCTCATTTCATAGGGAACCTCAAAGTGGCTCTATTTCATTATATTCCATCCATAGCCTAATTCCATTCATTTATATCCCCTTTGGTATCATTGACATAAGCGTTTCTAATCTATCTCTTTATATTTTTGTATTTTATTTCTATATATATGGAAAGTTTCAAAATCATCATATAATAATCTATAAATTATGTAATCAAAAAATTCCAATAAAAAAAAGCGAGGTTTGTGACGATTTTGAAACCTTTTATATTAGGTAATCTAGTATCCTTGTGTATGAAGATAATCAATCCAGTCATTATGGTCAGACTCTATTATGGATTTCTGACCACAATCTCTATGGGGCCCTCTTATCTCTTCCTTCTCTGAGCTAAAGTTATTGAAGAAGAAGAAGAAGGAACTGAAAAGAAGATATCAACAACAATAGGGTTCATTACAGGGCAGCTCATGATGTTCATATTGATCTATTATGCGCCTCTGCTTCTAACATTAGGTAGACCCCATACAATAATCATCCTAGCTCTACCGTATTTTTTGTTTCATTTATTTTGGAATAATCATAAACACTCTTTTGATTATGGATCTACTACCAGAAATTCAATATGTAATCTTAGCATTCAATGTGTATTCCTGAATAATCTCATATTTCAATTAGTCAACCATTACATTTTACTAAGTTCCATGTCAGTCAGATTAGTCAACATTTATATGTTTCGAAGTAACAACAAGATGTTATTTGTAACAAGTAGTTTTGTTGGTTGGTTAATTGGTCACATTTTATTCATGAAATAAGTTGGATTGATATTAGTTTGGATACAGTAAAATAATTCTATTAGATCTAATGTACTTATTCGATCGAATAAGTACCTTTTGTCAGAATTGAGAAATTCTATGGCTCGAATCTTTAGTATTCCCTTATCTATTACCTGTGTCTACTCTTTAGTCAAAATAATGTCACCCAAATTTATTAAAAAATCGCAAGAAACCTCAAAAACGAAAGAAAGGGAGGAAGAAATAGATGTAGAAATAGAAACAACTTCCGTAACAAAGGGGACTAAATAAGAGCAAGAGGCATCCACTGAAGAAATCCTACTTCTTATCTTTTTTTTGAAAGAAAAGGAGGATTTGGACAAAATTGACAAAACGGAAGATATCCAAATGAATGGAAAGGAAAAAACAAAGGATGAACTCCATTTTCACTTTAAAGACACATATTATAAAAATAGAACTATTTATGAAACTTTTTAACTAGATGGGAATCAAGAAAATTCAAAGTTAGAAATATTGATAGATAAAGATCTCTTTTGGTTTGAAAAACCTCTTGTAACTATTCTTTTCTACTCTAAATGTTGGAATTGTCCATTTCAATATATAAAAAACAATCAATTTGAAAATGCTATAAGAAAGGAGATGTCACAATATTTTTTTATATATATTGAAGTGATGACAAAGAAAGAATCTTTTTTACTTATCCACCCAATTTATCAAATTTTTTGAAAATGATAAAAAATGTCCCTATTCAAAACAAAAAAAGCTCCTTTGATGAGTTATATAATCATTGTAATTTTGATAATAACCAAAAAAATAAAAACCTATGAAATGAGTTTATAACTAGAGTCAAAACACTAGATAAAGGAAATGGAAATTTGAAAAAATCAAAAAATATAGTAAATAAATAAAAAGATTAACACAAAAAATAAATAAAATAAGATATAAGAAGAAATATGCCCTCGCCTATATTTTTTATACCCTCCCCTAGAAAGAGACTTGTAATACCTACTACACTGATAACTCCATCAAGCCCCCTCATATCAAAAAAATGTATCAATGTTGCTAATTTTTGTGTACCTCCAGTTAAAAATTTTGCATAAAAAGTATCTATGTAACCATGATTATGAGACCAATCACATATCCTATTTAGTTCTTTTTCCAAAAGAATTCTTTTATGTCCTTTTTGAACGATAAAATTAAAGAAGTTCCAATTTGGTAATGATGAATAAACAGGCTTATATAAAGAAGATGCTATAATTGTTCCGAAATAAGCTATACTGACTTAAATGGTAAGGTTTGTTAAAAATTCATACCAATTTAGAGAATTAATTTTATTATTTGGATGCAAAATATTTAAAGAAGGGGTTAACAGTTTGGACAATATATTTACAAAAACCCTTTGTTGATTAAATGGATCAAAAGGAATTCATATGGCTCTAATAAAAAAAATAGTACTAAAACAAACATAGGAAATAATATAGCATTGTCTTATTTATGAGGATAGGAAAAAATGCTTTTAACATCAAACGAATTAATAATCATAAAATTTTGTTTCACATTTCTTCCATTACCATCAATTTGATATGTCTTCTTCAAAAAAAAAAAGAAGCCCTTTCATTCTTATTATTATTCATTGTTAAATTATTCATTGTTACTAAAGATAATAAACGAAAGTTCTTCTTAATCATTTTTTATTCTTCTTTGCCTCATGAAGATATTGTATAGAATGAACTTTTCTTTTTGCCACTGTAATTTTGAAATTGAACATTTAAATGTTCGTCAAAAGTAAGTAAATAAACCCAAAACATATAAAATGTCGTTAATCCTGTTGTGAAATAAGCTATTATCGCAAAAATAGGGGAATACAATCAACTATCATTAAGAATTTCATCTTTGGACCAAAATTAGGCGAAAGGTGAAATCCCACAAAGAGAAAGGGTTCCCAATAAGAAAGACATTTTTCTAAATGGAATAAGCTTTGTCAAACCACCCATGAGAATCATATTTTGGCTCTTATCTAGAGAATACCCGAAAATAGCTTCCATTGAATGAATAATGGATCCAGATTCTAAAAACAGCTAAGCTTTCAAATAGGCATGAATAATGAAATGAAATAAGGTGGCTCGACATTGTAGAATAGGCTAAACTTCTCTTAATATCTTTTTGAGCAATAACTAAATTAGCTCCTAATAGTACTATTATTATACCTATTAAAGCTATTAAATTCATTATATAAGAAATAACTACAAAAAGAGGAAGAAGTCGAGCTACAAGAAAAATTCCTACTGCTACTGCAGTAGCAACATGTATCAAAACTAAAATAAGAGTAGGCCCTTCCATGGCATTCGGTAACAATACATGAAGAGGGAATTAGGTTGATTTAGCAATTACACCTGAAAATAATAGAACGACACACAAAATAACAAATAAATAATTCACCTTATTGTTACCAATCAAGTTATTGAAAATCTTTGAAACTACCCTTTATCTAATAAAGGCCCAAAATTCCTACTAATAAATCAAAATCCCCTACATGATTAGTTTCAAATGCTTTTTAACATTCATTTGATGTAGTAAGTCATATGAACCAAAACCCTATTAATAGATAAGAACAAAATCCTACCAATTCCTAAAAAATATATATTTGTATCAAATTCAATCTAGTAACTTATCCCAACATTGCAATATTGAAAAAAATCATATAGGCAAAAAATCTCAAATAGCTTTGATCATGAGCCATATAATTGTCACTATAAAGAAGAACCATAATTCCAATCGTAGTAGTTAACATTGAAAAAATAGAGGTAAGTGGGTCGATCAAGTGGTGGAACTCTAAATAAAAATCATTATTGAGGGTCCAAGACCATACATATTGATAAATAGAACTTATTTGTTGAATAGTCAAGTCGGTCAAAAAATCACAACTATACTGATCACTAAAACACTTGGAACAGACCACAGATGACAAAGTTCTTTTGTTGCTGCCGAAAAATGGAGGAATCCTGCTCCTATTAACATAGGGACTGGAAGTGTAACAAAAGGCATAGTCCACGAATACTGATATGTATGTTCCATACTTTTTTAATAAATGTTTTAGTTAATTGTTTCTTGTTTCTAAAGCATCAACTTTTTTCAGAAAGAAGAATAGGAAAGAAATAATAAAAAAGAAAATAATAAAAACAAAGAAAAATATACAAAACTTAAATGCAATTTTCATGAAATTATATATTCTTAATTAGTATAAATATTTTACAAATACTTCACATATTCAACCTAAGAAGTGAAAACAGGTCAAAAGATATGACCAAAATACTAGGGGAAAATGCTTATTCTAAAGAAAACGAATAAATAAAATGGAACAACTTTCAAAATTGCAAGAATTTATACACATAGAAAAAGAATAGAGACTTATCATGAAACTATTACCTAATCTTGATAAGAATAATAAAAGTTAGAATTATTTGAGTTTCTTCTGTATTGTGCATTTTGGGGCTAATTTTTAAACTTGCATTAATTATGTTTATATTGATTAATTATTTTTATATTAAAGTGCTATGAGATTTGACATTTTATCTTTACATATACATAGGCTTTTTTTATCAATCTTCTATTTTTTAACCAATTATCTACTAGTCTCATTTGAATTTTTAAATTGAATTTCAATTAGCTATAATTTTTCCTTTAGCTTTACTTTTTACTAGAATTGTAGTTTTTTTATTAGTTATTAGAATCAATAGGGCTTAGCTTCTTACCCCCTTTGCCAGATTATATCACATATACACATATATAAGTAGAATATAACAAAAAATGATAAAAATAAAAATTGAAATCGAAGCAGACATACTTTCCTTTTTTATATAAACAGAGTAGAGTTTGAAAACTCAATAGATAATTAATGAATAATAAAATCATTTTTTTGAACTATAGATGTCTTTCACATCCAACTATACTAAATAACCTCTCTTTTTTTGAATGGCAGCTCCAAAAAAAACATACTTCCCAATCAAAAAATCGTATTCGAAAAAAATTTGGAAATGAAACAGAGCAGCGTTAAAAGCTTTTTCTTTAGCAAAATCTCTTTCTACTAGTAATTCAAAAAAAATTTAGGAGCAACAAATAAATAATCAGACATTAAAATAATTTAACTTCTTTTGAAATGTGAAAAAACTCTATTTTTTTAATCAATTCAAATTTTAGTTATTGTTTTAGATGTTTTATATTATAATATTATAAATATATTTCTATATAAAAATATAAATAAAATATTTTTAAATATAAATCAAATATATTAGAATAATATTTACTACATTAAATTTTATTAAATAATTAATAATAATAACAATTTTTTATATTTTTTGTATCCATAATAGTGCAAAAAGAACGCCTAACTCCAAGTTGTCCAAGAATAGTGGCATTGACTTTCTCGATCTTTTGCCTTAGGATTAGACAGCTCTATTTCTCGATGGGGACAAGGGAAGGGATATAACTCAATGGTAGAGCATCACCTTGACGTGGCGGAAGTCATCAGTTCGAGTCCGATTATCCCTAAACCCAATGTGATTTTTTCTATTTTGACTCGCTCCCCCACCGTCGTGATTGAATGAAAATGGTGGGATTGACTGTGAGGGGGTATGGATGGCTATATTTCTTAGAGCGAACTTTAAGTGAATATGAAGCGCATGGATACAAGTTATGCCTTGAAATGAAAGACAATTCTGAATTTGCTTTGTCTACGAACAACGAAGCTATAAGGAATGCAACTAAAAATCTCATGGAGAGTTCAATCCTAGCTTAGGATAAACGCTAGCAGTATGCTTAATATAGGTAGGTCGGATGGAAAGTGGTGTTTCCAGTAATAAACGGGTGAGTAACACGTAAGAACCTGCCCTTGGGAGGGGAACAACAGCTGGAAACGGCTGCCAATACCCCATAGGCTGAGGAGCAAAAGGAGGAATCTACCCTAGTAAGGGCTCGCGTTTGATTAGCTAGTTGCTAAGGCAATAGCTTACTAAGGCGATGATCAATAGTTAGTCTAAGAGGATGATCAGCCACACTGGGACTGAGACATAACCCAGACTCTTATAGGAGGCAGCAGTGGGGAATTTTCTACAATAGGTAAAAGCCTGACAAAGCGATGCCGTGTGGAGATAGAAGGCCTACAGGTCGTGATCTTCTTTTCTCAGAGAAGAAGTAATGACGGTATCTAAGGATTAATCATTGGCTAACTTTATGCCAGTAACCATGGTAATACAGACGATGCAAGCATTATCCATAATGATTGGGCATAAAGTGTCTGTAGGTGGTTTTTTAAGTCTATCGTCAAATCCCAGGGCTCAACCCTGGATAATCAGTGGAAATCGTAAAGTTGGAGTACGGTAAGGGCAAAACAAATTTTCGTTAGAGTGGTGAAAAGAATACAAACGGTGAAGGCACTCTGCACTGAGAGATGAAAGCTAGGGGAGCGAATGGGATTAGATATCCCAATAGTCTTAACGATAAACGATGGTTACTGGGTGTTGTACATATCGACCCATGCAATGCTGTAGCTAACACGTTAAGTATCCTACCTAGGGAGTACATTTATAAGAATGACACTCAAAGGAATTGACGGGGGCCGCATAAGCGGTGGAGTATGTGGTTTAATTTGATGCAACCTTTTGAAAAAGGGTGCCTTCGGGAATGTGGACACAAGTGGTGCATGGTTTTCATTAGCTCGTTCCATAAGGTATTCGGTTAAATCCCGCAATGAGCATACCTGTCGTGTCTAGTTGTCACCATTGAGTTTGGAACCTTAAGCAGACTGCCAGTGATATGCTAGAGGAAGGTAAGGATGACGTTAAGTCATCATGTCCCTTATGCCCTGGGCAACACATATGCTACAACAGCTAGGACAAAGGGCCGCAATCCCTTGAGGGTTAGCTAACTCTAAAAACCCATCCTCAGTTTGGATTGCAAACTGCAACTTGCCTATATGAAGTCGACATCCCTAGTGGTCATCAATTAGCAATATAGCAGTGAATTTATTCCCAAAACTTGTACACATCACCCGTCACACTATAGGACTTGGTCATGCTCGAAGTCATTACCTTAACCACAAGGAAGGGGATGCCGAAGGTAGGGCTAGTGATTAGAGTGAATTCGTAACAAGGTAGGCGTACTGGAAGGTGCAGCTAGATCACCTCCTTTTCAAGGAGAGGTAATGCTTGTTGGGTATTTTGGTTTGACAATACTTCACACCCAAAAAGAAGGGAGTTACATATGAATATGAGTTCAACTTATGGAAAGAAGTATTCTTTCATTTCATGATGGTGAAGTCAGACCACACTCATGAGCTTATTATCCAAGGTCGGAACATGGGGATGTAAAAAAGGAAATATGGGGATAAGAATTCTCTTGCTTGTGGCTAATAACTTAGTGGTAGACCATGCCCCTAATAATTACATCATTGTGCCTAGGCTGTGAAGGCTCTCAAGAACATGGATAGTTTAATGTTCTCATCAGCCCCTGACCCTGAGATGTGGACCATCCAAGGCACATTAGTATGGTATACTTCACCTGTTCAAATCGGGTTTTAAAACAAAACTTCCTTTTCCTTTTTGTCCCCATATCGACACGTAAGAGGGACATGGGGATGTAAAAAAAGAAATAGGTGGATAAGAATTGTCTTGCTTGTGGATACTGCTTGTTAGCGGTGAAATGCCACTCGAAACTAGAGCTAGCTGGTTCTCCCCAAATACATTATGACGCAACAATTGGGTAGAAATCTAACAATAAAGCACTGTTTTAGTGCAGGCCTCAAAAGCGGTACCAAATCAAGGCAAACTCTGAATACTAGATATGACCTCAAAATAACAGGGGTCAAGGTCGGTTAGAGAGATGATAGGGGATAAGCTTCATCGTCGAGAGGGAAACAACCCAGATTCTCAGCTAAGGCCTTAAATGACCGCTTAGTGATAAAGAAGGTTGGGGTGCAGAGACAGCCAGGAGGTTTGCCTAGAAGCAGCCACCCATGAAGGAGTGTGTAATAGCTCATTGATCGAGCGCTCTTGCGTCGAAGATGAATGGACTAAACGATTTGTTAAAACTGTGGGCTATAAAAATGCATCGGCAGGAGAGTGCTCCGCTTTAGAGGGAAACTAGCAGGGATGGAAAAAGCAGAAGCGAGAATGTGCTTAAGTAACGCAAACATTGATGAGAAGCCAATTCCCCAAAAACCTCTCCATAAAGTTATTCCATGAATGGTGAATCAGGGCCTAAGATCAGGCCGAAAGGCATAAATGACTAACAATAGGTGAATATTCCTATAGTACCCCTTGTTGGTCCTGAGGGATGGAGAAGACTAGATTAGCAGAATGATTGTTATCGATTCAAGGACACACAGTGTCCCTGCTTTTTTAGGGTAAGAAAAGGTGGAGATAATGGCTCCAGCCACTATTCAAGTACCAGGCACTATGGTGCTAAAGTAACGCATGCCATACTCCCAAGAAAAGCTCGAACAACTCAATCCTAGGTAATTTATCCATGACCAGGATGAAGCTCGGGTGAAATAATGTGGGGTTCCGAACCGACTGATGTTGAAGAATCAGCAGATGAGTTATGGTTAGGGGTGATATGCCACTCGAACCTAGAGCTATCTGGTTCGCCCCAAAATGCGATAAGGCGTAATAGTTGACTAGACATCTAGGGGTAAAGCACTATTTTAGTGCAAGCCTCAAGAGCGGTACCAAATCGAGGCAAACTCTGAATACTAGATATGACCTCAAAATAACAGGGGTCAAGGTCGGTTAGAGAGATGATAGGGGATAAGCTTCATCGTCAAGAGGGAAACAACCCAGATTCTCAGCTAAGGCCTTAAATGACCGCTTAGTGATAAAGAAGGTAGGGGTGTAGAGACAGCCAGGAGGTTTGCCTAGAAGTAGCCGCCCATGAAGGAGTGTGTAATAGCTCATTGATCGAGCACTCTTGCATCGAAGATGAATCGACTAAATGATCTGTTGAAGCTGTGGGATATAAAAATGCATCGGCAGGAGAGTGCTTTGCTTTAGAGGGAAACTAGCAGGGGTGGACAAAGCAGAAGCTAGAATGTTGGCTTAAGTAACGCAAACATTGATGAGAAGCCAATTCCCCAAAAACCTAAGGGTTCCTCCACAAATTTATTCCTTGAATGGTGAATCAGGTCCTAAGATCAGGTCGAAAGGCATAAATGACTAACAATAGGTGAATATTCCTATAGTACCCCTTGTTGGTCCCGAGGGACGGAGAAGACTAGATTAGCAGAATGATTGTTATCGATTCAAGAACACACAGTGTCCCTACTTTTTTAGGGTAAGAAAAGGTGGAGATAATGGCTCCAACCACTATTCAAGTACCAGGCACTACGGTGCTGAAGTAACGCATGCCATACTCCCAAGAAAAGCTCTAACAACTCGAACCTGGGTGATCTATCCATGACCAGGATGAAGCTCGGGTGAATTAATGTGGGGTTAACTGACTGATGTTGAAGAATCAGTAGATGAGTTATGGTTAGGGGTGATATGCCACTCGAACCTAGAGCTATCTGGTTCGCCCCAAATTGCGATAAGGCGTAATAGTTGACTAGACATCTAGGGGTAAATCACTATTTTAATGCAGGCCTCAAGAGTGGTACCAAATCGAGGCAAACTCTAAGTACTAGATATGACCTCAAAATAACAGGGGTCAAGGTCGGTTAGAGAGATGATAGGGGGTAAGCTTCATCGTCGAGAGGGAAACAACCCAGATCCTCAGCTAAGGCCTTAAATGACCGCTTAGTGATAAAGAAGGTAGGGGTGCCGAGATAGCCAAGATATTTGCCTAGAAGCAGCCACCCTTAAAGGAGTGTGTAATAGCTCATTGATCGAGCGCTCTTGCGTCGAAGATGAATGAGGATAAATGATCTGTCAAAGCTTTAGGATATAAAATTGCGTCGGTAGGGGAGCATTCTGCTCTAGAGGGAAACTAGCAGGGTGGAAAAAGCAGAAGCAAAAATGTTGGCTTGAGTAACACAAATGTTAGTAAGAATCTAATGCCCCGAAAACCTAAGGGTTCCTCTGCAGTGTTCATCTACGGATGGTAACCCAGGCTCTAAGATTAGGCCGAAAGGCATAGTTAACGGACAATCGGTGAATATTCCGGTACTATCCCTTATTGGTCCCCAGGGACAGAGAAGGCTAATGATAGTTATGTTTTGCATGATATTTTAGGGTGTGAATTGTTATGTTATTAGTGTGAATTTGAGTGTTGAGTGCGCATTTAGGGTTTAATTATGTTAGTTTGTGTGTTTAAGTGTTTTTACAGGTTAGTTTGAATGTTTGAGCTTAAATTGTATATTTTTAAGGTCTTTTGATGTGTGTGCTAGTGTTGTAGGGTAAACAGGGAAAAAGGTGAAGATTTAAAGAGTTTCGGGCTAAATGACATAGGCCACCATTGTGCACATAGGCCACGGTCATTACAGAGAAGGAAGAGAAAGAAGCAGCCAGGCCACGGTCTGGCATTCTTAGCCACGATCGTGACAGAGAGGACAAGTCAGGCCACGATCTTGCACTTCATGCCATGCTCGTGATAGAAAGGGTAAAGCGCCTGCCACAATTGTGACATGCAAGGCCACGATCGTGCTCAATGTTGGCTAATGCAAAAACTCAATTTTTAGATTATTTTTTGGACTATTTCGACCCTGAGTTTGACCTAGGCTTACCAGAGAATAAATAGAACAATCTATAGTAGCCATTAGGAGTTTCTGAAGAGTCTAAAGAGTCATGCAAAACGTGAGATTCCATCAATTTTGAGAGAAAACCTAGAGAGAGATTAAGTGATTGAGGAAAGAGACGAAGTAAGAGAGACAAGGAGACAAGTTTGGCATGAAGTACTTCTCGAAACAGGCAATTTCCCACAGTAGCTATCTCCAAGATCCATTCCGAGAGCATTGCCTATTTGTATTTTAATTTCATTGATGTATGAAGTTTGGATATTGATTGGGTTTGTTGTTGTTGAGTGTCGATTTGCTATCTATACTCACCTTCAGGTTTTTGGTTCTTGAGATTAATAAAGTTTATTCGATTGTCTTTTCTTTCGATTTAATTATGATTCAATTTCAATTCTTCATAACTTGGCAATAAACTAAGAGTGTAAGACAAGTAAAAATCATCGATTTTGGCTAACGAGAGTTAGGTGAATCGATAGGTAGAGTGTAACATCCCGTTTCCCATATAACGGGTTGAATTATAGAAACGAGTACACGTGAGAAATTAGGAAAACACGTCTCATGCTCATGCAATTGTGAACAGTGATTTTTACACATGAAAAATGTTTGTACATGCATTCATGACATTTCCCGGTATAATTGTGAATAAATGTGAATTTTTGAAAAATA
>JAOQMS010062481.1:0-25185 GCA_027563885.1 Erythroxylum longipes
AAAATTCCCATTTATTCACACTTATACCGGGAAATGTCATGAATGCATGTACAAACATTTTTCATGTGCAAAAATCATTGTTCACAAATGCATGAGCATGAGATGTGTTTTTCCAAATTTCCCGATTAATCTCACGTGTACCCGTTTCTATAATTCAACCCGTTATATGGAAACGGGATGTCACACCAAATACCTCGAAAACCTGTGTAGCCATAAGAGAAAGTTTAGGCCAAATGAAAAAGTTCAAGTAAGCTCAAATGTGTTGATTGAACTTAAGTTTTCTATATTATTCAGTGGCATTTTTATAGTTTTTTTTGTACTTTTCAGCTCTTCTTATTGGATATTTTGTTTAATTTATTTCAAGAGTTCTTGTTTTGGATTAACATAGTGTGAGGGTATAATTGTCATAATTAATTAGTAATTGCACTCACTTGGTTTATAGGATAATTGATATTGCAAACTATTTCTTTTTTTTCATTGCAGGACACTCAAGAAGTGGAGCCAAGAGTGAAGACAAAGAAATTGTTGAGCCAGAAAAACAAGGAAGAAGACCCTTCTAGACAAGTTAGCCGTGGCGAACTCATCACTTTGCCACGGTGAAACATGTGAATCAACAACCCAAACCCTTTCGGAAAAATTTGGCCGCGGCGAACCCATTGCTTTGTCGTGGCAAAACCTTCAAATCAATAGCTCAGACCTTTCGGGAAAATTTGTCTGTAGTGAATTCATCACTTCGCCGTGGTGAAAACTTTGAAATAGATACCTGAAACCTAAGTCATTTTTTTGGAAACCTCGCTTACCCATACACAGGACCAGACCTGAACATCATAAAAGAAACCTATTTCGGGATAAATACGAAGGAGGCGGCAGAGACACACAAATTTTGGACACTCTCCTTCATCTTTTCTTTGTAGAACAACTCTTACCTTCTCCATTTTCCCTTCCACTGTAAAACCTACACCATAGGTGATTCAGATGCTTTCCAAGTTGTGAAGCTTCTGGGTTTATTGAGTGGCTAGGCGTTTCTTTTCCTCTTGAAGGTGCAGCAATGGCTGGAGTTTAATGGGCTGAAAAAGGGGAGTAGTTTTATCCATAGTTCAGTTATGAATTTATACATCCTAGGTCTAGGATTTATGATTTGTAGATGAGCTATTTGATTATATTTTTAATCAAATATTGGATATTCATTACGTGTAGGATGGATTGGTTTATGTAGAACTTTGAGATTAAATGTATGAAGTTTCATATAAGTCTACTTGAAATCTTCTTGATTCTCTCTTGTCTTGCATGGTTGTGTTTGATGTTGAGATGATTTTAGATTCCATTTGACCGATTGCATTGGTCAATCCTATTACACACACTAAGAGCACTTAACAGGATTTTAAAAAAATGGAGTCATTGATTAAGATCATGGACTTGAAGAGTCTTTCAAGGTTTACACTTTAAAGTTTAATGGTTTTTACTCTACTCTAATCAATTTTGAACAATGATGGCCAAAAACTCACTTTCAAGGGGACATTATCACTATTTAGTCTTTTGCGTTTATTTTATCCTTCAGTTTTCTATATCCTTAAAATCCAAAAACATTCATTTTTACATTTAAACTGGTTCCACTTATCAGTTCGACAATCAAAAACCCCTTTTCTTTCTCCAAATTGGTTTGCGTTGTATGACATATAGGTTAACTTAGATTCAATTGTTTAGGTTCTGGTTAAGTGAACGACCCGAGGTTGCACCCTATAGTGCAATTCTTGGAATACTTTGATTCAGCCTCTAAGAGCTTTTCGTGCAAGGTCGAACCAAATGGCGCTGTTGCCGGGGAACCAAGCAATTGGTTCTCTAGGTTAACTTCTGTCATTATTGCTGCTAAGGTTGGTTAAGAGTTTTAGATTGCATTTTAGGTAGTTTAGTTTAGTTTCACACCTTTTAATAGTATAGGTTTTCATTTTGCTTAGCATCTTAATTTTTGGAAATACAAACAGAGATACTGATTACTTCTAAATTTTGATACTTAGCATTTTACATCTGCATAGTTCAGAGTTCTGTTTGCTGCCTATGGTGTAAGTTCGCTGCGACCAACTTTTTGTATCGTCGTGGCCAACTTGCAGGATCTTACCAGGGTCCCTTTCGGGACATTTTCGCCACGACCAACTTTCAACTTTGTCGCGATTAACTTTTTTGCGCAACTCTGAAGCTTTCTTACATGTGCATATATACTTTCACACACCACACACAATTGTATCCATCACATCTCATCTTTTTACCCAACTTTGTGAACTTGCAAGCTAATTTTGTTCATTTTTATTTTATCTTGAATTTTTCCTTTGCATGTCCCAAAAAACCACACTCCTACCATTAGACCCTGAAATTGAGAAAAGCTTGAGAAAAGTTAGGAAGGAAAAGAGAGTAGAAGGGACAAGCAAGGTACTGGAATCTAGCTTGTCAAGAAGTGAGAGTGAATCATTAGAAAGAGAGACAATGGCTGAACACCCAGTTAATCTACAACACCAAAACCTTGATGCCAACTAACCTAGAAATGGAGATAATGGAGGTAATGGAGAGCAAGAGAGAATGGGTGAGAATAATACCAACCTTAGGAGGAGGACCATTAGGGAAGCCACAATCTCTGATTTGAATTATGATCCTTTTACTACTGCTTGCCCTAATTTTGATGTGAATTTTGAGATAAAAGGATTGCTTATTAACTCTCTTCCTAAATTTCATGGTTTGAAAGGAGAAGATCCCTACATTCACCTGCGATCGCTGTCTATGATTTTCCAGAGCATGAAACCGACGGGCACTTCTCTAGATCAAGTGTTGTGTAAAGTTTTTCATCTATCATTAGAGGGTAAGCAAGGGAGTGGTACATGAGTCTTCCAAGACATGTGGCGAATGCCTATCACAATTGGGGAAATTTGAGGAAGGCATTCTTGGAGAAGTACTTTCCTGCTTCTAGAACTTCATCAATGAGAAAGGAAATCTACTCAACTTGACAAGACTTTGATGAGTCTCTCTATGATTATTGGAACCATTTTCAGGATCTATTTTCAAGATGCCTTCACCATCAAATACCAGACGAGCAGTTCGTGCAGTATTTTTATGATGGGATGAAGGTCAAGACAAGGGTATGTTAGATGCAGCCTCAGGAGGTTCACTGATAGACCTCATTGTTGAAGAGGCTTGGGATCTGATTAAGAAGATGGCTCTGAATTACCAACAGTACAGTGCGAGAGACACTAGAGGCGTACATGAGTTGGGAGCTTCAACAGTACACTCTAGAAAAATGGAAAGTCTTGAGTCTAAGGTAGACTCTTTAGAGAACAAAATGACTACTCAACTGGCCCTCATTATTGCGGAGTTGAAGAACATAAGTGTACATCGTCCACAAACCCCTATGGATCTCACTGCACCTAGTTGCAACAATTGTGGGTTCGTGATGCATATTGCTAGTGTCTACCCTAATCGTTATGAGGATGTGTCTGTTGTTTATCAGGGTAGACCAAATCAGAAGTGGGACCCCTATTCTGATACACACAACGAGGGATGGAAAGTAAACCATCGATTTAGTTAGAAAAATGACGAGAGTGGAGCTTCAAACAGATTCCAGCGAGGTGGAGGGGCTGGTCCATCTAATAACCAGTTCCAAAACCAACAGAAAGCTTTAACTGTTCCACAAAAGGAAGACACCAATTAGCTCTTGCATAATATGATGGCATTGATGAAAGACGAGAGGACTTCTAATGACAACCGGTTCAATTCTTTAGTCTCTTTGATTCAACAAGACTCATCCAAGAATGCTGCTAGATTCAATGCCTTAGAGAAAAGAATGGACCAATGGGAGACGAAGACTGAAAACATCAACTCATATCTCACTCAATTATCCAATAACATGAGTGAGCAAGAAGCTAAGAGCAGTGGCACTATTCCATCAAACACTGTTATAAATCCTAAGGGTTTGAATGCCATCACTCTTCGAATTGGGAAGCAAGTGAAGTTTCGTGATTCAAATTAGGAAGTAGATGAGGAAGAGATTGAACATGGTGAATTATCTTCCAAGCCGGAAAAGATGAAGAATTCTGAATGCTCTAAAGAGAAAGCATTATTGGCTGGAAAGAAATCCACAATTTTGAATAGCGAAGGAACAAATCTTAAGAACAACAATGAACAAGCCACAGCAAGGGAGCATGTTAAGTCAAGCAAGCATGGAGCCAATAAAGCCAATGGTAAGGAGGTAAATCTTAAAGACCTTCCTTTTCCTAATTCTTATTTGATGAGCAAAAGAATGACTGACACTAAGCATGAAAAGGATATTATTGATTTGTTTAGTAAAGTGGAAGTCAATATTCCTTTACTTGATCTTGTGAAACGAGTTCCTGATTATACTAAATACCTTAAAGACCTGTGTACACATAAGAGGAAGTTTAGGCCAAATGAAAGAGTTCAAGGAAGCTTAAATGTGTCTGCTCTTTTTAAACCTCAAATTCCTGTGAAATTCCAAGACCCTGGATCTTTTACCATCCCTTGTACTTTAGGTAAAGTAGCTATAGGGGGAGCTTTGTTAGATCTAGGGGAAGCTATTAATGTCATGCCTAAGTCAATCTACACTTCATTGGGAGTCAAAACTCTTAATTCTACCACGCTAGTACTCAAATTGACTGATAGGTCTATTAGGTATCCTGAGGGCATTATAGAGGAAATTTTAGTCCAGGTTAAAGGTTTGGTTTTTCCTGCTGATTTTTATGTGCTTGACATGTCTTTTGAACTTGCACATGACACCACACTGAGTCTCGATATACCTTTCTTAAGGACTGCTAATACCATGATTAGTATGAAAGAAGGCACCATCATAATGGAAGTGGGTGATTAAAAAGTTTGTTTTAACATGTATGAAGCAATGAAACATCCATATGAAGATTACTCACTTTTTGGTGTTAAAATGACTGATATTTTTATTGATGATGTTTGCTCAGCATTCGAATTGAAACAGGATTCCTTGATTCTGAATTGCATTCACTTGATTCTACTGTTAGTGATGACCCCCTTTGGGAAAGTTTTTCTGTGAAACAGTTTCAGGTGATTCTGGCATCGTAGAGGGTCACTTCGACGTGGAAATTAATGAAGTCATTTCACTACAACAAAAATCTCAGACTGAAGGCGACAACATGGAACCTTGCTCACCATTGATAGAAGAAAAGGGAAGAAAACTATTCTCTCTTAAACTTCATGAATTAGTACCTTCTGTTGTGCAACCTCCTATAATTGAATTGAAACCCCTTCCCCCTTCTTTGAAGTATGCTTTCCTTGAGTCGAATGAGCGATTACCTGTTATAATTGCTAATTCCCTGTCTAGCAGTGAGGAAGATAGACTCCTTACTGTTTTGAGAGAGCATAAGAGGGTTATAGGGTGTACTTTGGCAGACATACTTGGGATTAGTCCAGCTATTTGCACACATAGGATTCTACTAAGTGAGGGTTCCAAACCTGTGAGACAACCCCAAAGGAGATTAAACCCACTTATCCTAGATGTGGTTAAGAAAGAAATAACTAAACTTTTGAGTGCTGGGATCATCTATCCCATATCTGATAGTGAGTGGGTTAGTCCAATCCATTTAGTGCCTAAAAAGAGTGGGGTTACTGTGGTTAAAAATGATATGGATGAGCTTATTCCTACAAGAGTGCAAAATTACTAGCATGTGGGCATAAACTATAGAAAATTAAATGATGCCACACGAAAAGATCATTTCCCTCTTCCCTTTATTGACCAGATGCTGGAGCGATTTGAAGGCAAATCTCATTACTATTTTTTGAATGGTTTATCTGGGTGCTTTCAAGTGCCTATTGCACCAGAGGACTAAGATAAAGCCACTTTTACATGTCCTTTTGGTACCTTCGCTTATCGTAGGATGCCTTTTGGATTATGCAACGCCCCAGGGACTTTCCAGCATTGTATGATGGCTGTGTTCTGCGAATTTTTGGAAGAATACATGGAAGTCTTTATGGATGACTTCACTGTGTATGATGGTTCTTTTGATAATTGCCTTACTAGTCTTGAAAAAGTTTTGAAATGATTTATTAAGAAGAATTTGATTTTGAACTTTGAAAAATGTCATTTCATGGTTAATGAGGGCATAGTGCTAGGTCATTTGATTTCTAGCAAAGGAATTGAAGTTGATAAAGCTAAGATTGAGGTAATATCTTCATTGTCTTATCCTGGCTGTGTTAAAGATACAAGATTATTTTTGGGTCACACAGGATTCTATAGGCATTTTATAAAAGATTTTAGCAAAATTGCATTACCTCTTTCAAGGCTTTTACAAAAAGATGCCAAATTTGACTTTGATGATTCATGTAGGAATGCTTTTGATGAGTTAAAATCTCAACTCATTTTTCCCCCTATTCTGGTTTCCCCTGATTGGAACTTACCTTTTAATCTTTTATGTGAAGCTTCTAATTGTGCTGTAAGAGCTATGTTGGGCCAAAGGGAGGAGAAAATATCAAGAGCAATTGCCTATGCCTCAAAAACATTGGATGTAACTCAAATCAACTATACAACAACAGAGAAAGAGCTGTTTGCAGTAGTTTTTGCTTTAGAAAAGTTTAGGCCTTATCTGTTAAATTCTCATGTCATTGTGTTCACTGATCATACAGCTGTCTGATACCTTCTTAAGAAACCACAATCTAAACCAAGATTGATAAGATGGGCATTACTTCTTCAAGAATTCGACATCGAGATAAAGGACCGACCAGGTGCAGTAAATCATGTAGACGATCACTTAAGTAGGCTACCAGAGGATATAAAGGGAGTAGACTCTTTCGAGCTTACTTATGATTCTTTTCCTGACTCAGTTTTATGTGCTTTATTTTTAAAAGAGCCTTGGTATGCACATATCGTTAACTACCTTATGACTGGACTCAACCCACCTTTTATATCTACTTCGCAGGCACAAAAGCTCAGGAGCGAAGCAAGTTATTACATTTGTGACACTCCTCATCTATGGCACATATGCAGTGACCAAGTTATAAGGAAATGTGTTCCGAATGAAGAATTTAATGTCATTATTTTACCTTGCCATTCCATAATTTGTGGAGGGCATTTCAGTGCTAGGAGAACATCTAGAAAAATTCTAGACTCTAGTTTTTACTGGCTAACCCTTTTTAAAGATTCTTTTACATTTTGTTAGTCTTGTGACAAGTGTCAACGTTTTAGAGGGTTAGATAAAAGACATGAAATGCCTCAACAACCTCTACTATTTTGCAAAATCTTTGATGTTTGGGTAATTGACTTCATAGGTCCTTTCCCTCCATCCTTCGGTTTTATTTATATCCTTTTAGCCGTAGAATATGTGTCCAAATGGATAGAGGCTGTGCCTACTAAAAAAGATGATGCTCAAACAATTTCTAAATTTTTTAACTCCAACATTTTCTATAGGTTTGGGATTCTAAGAGCTGTGGTGAGTGATAGAGGTACACACTACTGTAATAGGGTAGTTAACAATCTATTTTCAAAATTTGGAGTCACTCATAAGGTCTCTACTACATGTCACCGCCAAACCAATGGTCAGGATGAAATATCTAATCGGGAGGTGAAACATATCTTGGAGAAGATTGTAAAACCATCTAAAAAAGATTGGAGTTTGTGCTTAGAAGAAGCACTATAGGCTTATCAGACTGCCTATAAGTCACCGATTGGGATGTCTCCATATTGCCTTATTTATGGCAAGGCTTTCCATTTGCTAGTGGAGTTGGAACATAAAGTTTATTGGGCAGTCAAGCAATGCAACATGGATTTAGAATCTTCTGGGATGGAGAGGAAGTTGCAGTTGCAAGAATTGGAAGAGTTGAGGCTAGCAGCGTATGAGAATTTTAGAATCTACAAGGAGAAAACCAAGTTTGTGCACGATAAAGGCATCTTGAGGAAGGACTTCAAAGAGGGAGATAAAGTGTTATTGTTTAAGGCTTGTTTCACTTTCAAGCAAGGGAAATTTAATATTAGTTGGGATGGGTGGGTCGTACACAGTCACCAAAGTGCATGACTTTGGCATGGTGGAGCTTTTGCTTGAAGAGACTGGAGCTATGCTTAATTTGAATGGACATCTCTTGAAGCTTTACTATGAGAACCAGAAACCTCCATAAATCTTAGGTTGTTTCTTTCCTTCACTTGTTTACTTACTTTTGCATTATGATTGTTCATGACATTTTTTTTGGTGCATTAGTTTGTTAAGTAAGTGTGGGGGAGAAACTAACCTAGTAGGAAAAGTAGTTTCGTTTTTATTTTCATAGTAATTTTCAATTCAATAACATCCCCTTTTTAGTTCTGTCCTTTGCCTTTATTTTGTTGTGATTGATCACTCTGAAACATGATATATCTTCTAGCTTGGAGAAGTTGCGTGTTGTGATTGTGTTGCAATTTTCATTCTTAAACTTATTCAGTACCTTGCAACTCTACATAAAATTTTTTCTAAGTATCCATACTGTGTTTTATGTTTTCTTATCATGTTTTCCATTTCTGTGTAAAATTTTCTGTTTGTTACTCTTTGAGTTTGGGTTACTTTTGCCGCGGCTAACTTATGGTTTCACCGCGGCAAAAGTCCCCACCTAGTTTCTATCTTTTGGGAAATTCTCGCTGCGTCGTGTATTCCACGTTGCCATAGCAACGAAATCCTATTTAGTTCCATTTTATTTCGGGTTATTTTCGCCGCTGCATGCACTTCACGTCGCCGCGGTGAAGTATTTATGTTTCTTCCAGTTTTCTTTTCGGGATATTTTCACCGCTACAAAAATCGATCTTTCGCCACGGTGAAGATAGAATCTGCGCAGACTATCCTCTCATGTCTTCGATTTTGATTTATGATATTACCATTTTAACCCCAAATGTCCTTGACCATTTATTTCCTCTTCCTTTTTTTTCTCGTCTTTTCACTTTGCTATTTTCTTAAACTCACCGCTCTTCTGTTTCCCTCTCTTCTAACCCTAGCACACCATGGCAAATCCCTGCAGCCATTCCTCCTCCCATTTGTTGTTTTCTTTCCTACTTACCTCCACTCTCGACTCTCTATCTACGAAGCTTCCTCCTTATCTTTGTAAGTATGTCAGTTCTCTTCTTCGTTCATTTTTTTAATCTTATTTGTTGTTGATAGCTAGGGCAGACCAGTTGGACATATTGTCCCCTCTGGAATGTTTCGCTGCGGCAAAGTGGAGTACGTCGCGGCGAAGTTTGATTTGTTTTGTTCCTTAATTAGTTTATTCATCTGTAAGAAAATGACTCGAACCAAAAACCTTGCCCCTTCCAGTGAACCTAGCTCACCTAACAATGAGTTTACATTTGAGGAATTATATGAAAAAGTTGATGCTAGACCTCTTATCAAAGAAAGACACTTTCCTCTAACCCCCTCAGACAACCCATTTGTTCAACAACTCCATGCATCCCAACTGATTGGTTTAGTTAAGGAGCGTACCTTAAGTAATGACAAATTTGTTCGTCATTTTTATATATATGATCGGATCCATAATCACTTAGCCATTAACTTTCATGGAATTAGGGAACCCCATGCTTTCACCATCTCTAACATCCGCCACCATTTTGATCTCCCTCCCTATCGCAACTGTTATTTTGACTAGCTAATCCATAATTATCCTTTGGCCGATGTTGCTCGCACCCTCTGTCAAGAGGGCACAGATTGGTATCGCCCATAATATACCGAGCTATACCTTGAACACTCCGAGTTACGACCAGAGGCTCGGCCTTGGTTGCATCTGGTTTGTAACAACATCGCTCCCACCACTCACCTAGCTAATGTCACTAAACGCCAAGCTCTATACATATACCTCCTAATGACTGGCCGTCTGGTCAATATAGCTGATGCTATTGCCTCCGCCCTCTATGATTCCATCCAAACAACCAAACTAACAAATGCCATAGCCTTCCCTCACCTTGTTTCCGACATCTTCTGTGCACACAATTTACCTGAATTTGATAATGATAGCTATTTTGAACCGACCCCACTCTTTAGGTATGACCACCTTCCTATACATATATCTAATGTTGGTACAACCTTCGCAGCCTATGCACCTACCGATCAACACCAGCTAGCTCTGGAAGTCCCTGCACCTGTTACCTTAGCAACCCTTGGTACTAGGCTTGATGGGCTTTCTGCTGATCTCGACCAACTCTGTCTCACTCTCTTGGGTGAGATCCAGCACTGAACGAGTAGGGATGCCATATATGATCAGGACATGCATTATCGTTACCTCATAGATGCTTTATTGGCTGAACGCCTCCAATTCTAATTGCCCTCTGATGAGGATGATCAATGGCGTGGCGCTGACACATTTGGGGAGGGCACGTCTGAAGCAGGTCCATCTGGGTCTAGACAGTCTCGGTTCGTAGCTGATTCCCCTACAGATCACTCTTGAGTTGTTTGTATCTTGTCTAGTTGTTTTATCTTTGAGTCTCTATGTTTTTCATCGTTAGTTTCCATGGATACTAGTTAACTTTTCTGATGTCTTTTTCTTGGTTGATCTAGCCTGTGCGGAATGTTTATTTATTTCATTGGCTATTGAGCTATTGTAAACTCGTTCCTCTATTGTTTATCATCTGCTCTACATGATTGTGCTTTAATTCTTTCCATCTTGTGGGACAATATTCTGTTTAAGTGTGGGGGAGGAAACCAAACAGTTTATTCATACAACATTTTGGCCACTTAAGTGTCATTTGTGTGTTATCTTTTAAGTTTTGAAATTGGTCCTTGAGTTGAAATTGCAATTGCATGCATTTTGTCTATCTTCTCCACGTTTCTGCCATCTTTCGCCGCGGCGACAATTTTTCCAACTTTTTACTTCGCCACGGCCAACAGTTAAACATTTGTTTTTGCCACTTTTCATGGCAGATAAAATTTTCTCGGACAAACTTCGTCGCTGCCAACCTTTCACTTCGCCACGGCCACCACTTAAATAATGCTCCCATACTAAGTTCTTAATACTACTGTGATTGAAAAGTTTTGAAAAATTCAAAGTTTTACATATGCTTTTGGAAAACTATCCATGCTTATAAATGTTAGTTGAATTTTGACTAATTCCATGTTTAATGTTTTCAACAAGAAGTAAGTGAGGGTACGTTAAGGAAGGTATGCTATTCGTTTTTTTTAAACCTTAAGATTGTTCAATTGAGACACTAACCTTGTTGGAAGGATATTTGGGCCTGAATTCTTTCATTTGTATGTATCTGGTTAATTTTATATCTCTCTAGAACTTGTTTTAATTCTTAATCAAGGCTTGATGAACTAAATTTTTAGAAAATGAAAGAGGTGTTCATTGCAAATCTTTCTCACCCCAAACACAAACCCTATACACTTTACAATTGCTAGCCCCCTTGAGCCATCTTTTTGAGTGAATACACATTTTTTTATAAACTGATGAAAATATTTTTATCTCCAGTTTTCTCAGTTTGAGTGTTTTGAAGTAGGATTCATGGGTTGAGTGAAAAAAAAGTAGTGTCTTTTACTAAATAAGTATGATGGTGTGCTACTACCATAGTTCAGTAAAGAATAAACAACTGAGAACTTTGGTACTTTAAATGCACCGTTTTTAAGTGTTCTAAGTAGTTCCTTCTAATATTTGAAGAACCTGGTTTGGGTCTAATTATGACATATGTCCTTTACAATTGTTTTGAAAAGAAAACTATGTTAGAATTTTAAATCTTTTCTTTGGAATAGTTGACACTCATTTTATGAGATAATAATTGTGATGCATGTCACTCATCTTGTTTCTTTTATTCCATCCATCTCACTTGGCCTTCATTCATCATTGCAACCCTGAAAGTCCTCTTGATTTGCAAAATTATAATTCTTGAAGTGGAGAGGTAGAACTATCACAAGCTTATGGTAGAGAATGAATTAAGCATATTTTAGAGTGAAATTACCCCAAGACAAGTGAGTTGAGAGTTAAACAGTTTTCCTTGAGATAAGTCTCTTTTTCTCAATATCTCGGCTTAAATACTTGGGATGTTGATCTTCTTGGCATTCTTTCAGCCTGCCTTAGTTAATTTCTGAGAGAATGGTTTTATTAATTTTCTTCTCTCATTTTTAAGTATGGTCAGTATTTCCTTTTGCATTTGTATTCCTTTGACTTTTATGAGCTTTGTCCAGGAGTACAAAGGTCTAAGTGTCGGGGAATTTGATTGAACTTAAGTTTTCTATATTATTCAGTGGCATTTTTATAGTTTTTGTTATACTTTTCGGCTCTTCTTGTTGGATATTTTGCTTAATTTATTTCAAGAGTTCTTGTTTTAGATTAACATAGTTTGAGGGTAAAATTGTCATAATTAATTAGTAATTGCACTCACTTGGTTTATAGGACAATTGATATTGCAAACTATTTTTTTTTTCATTGCAGGACACTTAAGAAGTGGAGCCAACAGTGAAGACCAAGAAATTGCTGAGCCAGAAAATCAAGGAAGAAGACCCTTCGGGACAAATTAGCCGCGGTGAACTCACCACTTTGCCGTGGCGAAACATGTGAATCAACAGCCCAAACCCTTTTGGGAAAATTTGGCCGTTGCGAATTCATCACTTCATCGCGGCAAAAACTTCGAAACAGCTACCTAAAACCTGAGTCTTTTTTTTTTGGAAAACTCACTTACCCATACACATGACCCGACTCGAACATCATAAAAGAAGCCTATTTCGGAATACGTAGGAAGAAGGCAGCAGAGACACATAATTTTTGGACACTCTCCTTCATCTTTTCTCTGCAGAACAACTCTTACCTTCTCCATTTTTCCTTCCACTGTAAAACCTACAGCATGGGTGATTCATATGCTTTTCAAGTTGTGAAGTTTCTGGGTTTAATGAGTGGCTAGGCGTTTCTTTTCCTCTTGAAGGTGCAGCAATGGCTAAAGTTTAATGGGCTAAAAAAGGGGAGTAGTTTTATCCATAGTTCAGCTATGAATTTATAAATCCTAGGTCTAGAATTTATGATTTGTAGATGAGCTATTTGATTATGGTTTTAAGCAAATGTTGGATATTCGTTATGTGTAGGATGGATTGGTTTATGTAGAACTTTGATCTTATATGTATCAAGTTTCATATAAGTCTATTTGAAATCTTCTCGATTCTCTCTTGTCTTGCATGGTTGTGTTTGATGTTGAGATGATTTTAGATTCCATTTGACCGATTGCATTGGCTAATCCTATTAAACACACTAAGAGCACTTAACGGGATTTTTAAAAAAATGGAGTCTCATTGATTAAGATCCTGGACTTGAAGAGTCTTTCAAGGTTTACACTTTAAAGCTTAGTGGTTTCTACTCTACTTTAATCAATTTTGAACAATGATGGCCAAAAACTCATTTTCAAGGGGACACTATCACTATTTAGTCTTTTGCGTTTTATTTTATCCTTCAATTTTCTATATCCCTAAAATCCAAAAACATTCGTTTTTACATTTAAATTGGTTCCACCGATCAGTTCGACAATCAAAAACCCCTTTTCTTTCTCCAAATTAGTTTGCATTGTATGACATATAGGTTAACTTAGATTCAATTGTTTAGGTTCCGGTTAAGTGAATGACACGAGGTTGCACCCTATAGTGTAATTCTTGGAATACTTTGATTCAGTCTCCAAGAGCTTTTCGTGCAAGGTCAAATCAGATGGCAAGTTCATTTAAGATTAACATAGGCAATCATAAATGGGGAGTTCAAGCATTAGCATTCTTGCATACTACGTCAACTAGCATAACACATATATATAAAGTTATTTGACAAAAGAATAAGATTTATAACTATTGAATCTAATTCTCAGTTTCAAATTGATAACCCAAAGGATTGTAATGAAATAGTAAGAATAGCATCACTTTATTTAACTTATATACTGACGAAGATGTGAAAAGCAAAAGGCAATCACATTTTGACTTGAACTCAAATCAAACTTGATTATGTAATTGTGTTTGTTTTTTAAATTTGAAACAATCATATGTTCTAAACCCTATTTTAAAGGAGTATATTTTGGTATGAAAAGAGTGCATTCTTTTATATAGTCATAGACAATTAACTGTTTATTAGGACTATTGAGTGTTCTAATGTAAGAATAGTCATCTAGAGATGTCTTCGTGTTCTTACGCTAAAGAGGCTGTATTAATCTCATTTTGATAATTTATATGTTTCCTTGTTAGAATGATTTCTTATTTGACTAATGTTTTGTGTTAGTGGGTGCGTCATTGATTGCTTTTTTTGTCAAAATTTCCCTTTGAGCAGATCTCTTCTCTTTTTTTGTTTTGTTGCCATTCTTCTTGTGATTGTTGAGGGCATGTGCTAAGACCTGATTTGGGTGGTTGGTGGTTGGTGATGATGCCCCAACTTGTTAAAGAATGGGGTGGACCCAGTTCATGCAAGTTACAATTGGGTCATTGTTTTGGCTTTATCAATATGTGGATTTCTCATTTTTTTATCATGCATTGATGTAATGTTAATGACTAAATCCTATACTATTTTTTTGTCATGCCTCCTCTATTTTACATTGATATAATGCCTAAATCCTGTACTATTTCTCAAATGACATGCTCTGTCACTTTTTCTTATATGAAAATTAACTAAATATCATCGATACAGTGCTAAACTCAAAACTTATAGGTGTGAAATTTGTGTGATTTGGTGATTATGAACTTCTGTTTAGTGCTTTGTTATAAGAATTTTTACATATGATTTGGGTCACAGATATGCTCATTGATTCAATTTCAAGATGTAAGTTTGTTTCATATTATATGATTTAAATTCCTTTTTCAGGAATAGAAGCTCGGGGATTCATATTTGGGCCTTCCATTGCATTGGCAATTGGAGCAAAGCTTGTTCCATTAAGAAAACCAAGGAAATTGCCTGGTATTATTTCTTCAATTTTGTATTAGTTTCATCTAATATGTCCTGGGATATATGCGTGCTAGGTCAAATGGCATAGTCATTGATAAGTTTTTATGTTCTTCTTTAATAGTCTAACTATTTATATTTGGGTTATGTTTGAATCATCGATGAGTACATGTTTGATTACATAAGCATTTATTGTATGTGGAATGAGTTTAGGATCTTATGGATGATTTGAGGCATAATAAACTCCTAGGATGATATATAGGCTGGAAACCTGTGATGCAGCTCCTATGAGGCTTCTCGGTGAAAAATTCTACGAGTCTAGGAGTCATAGCTAGAACTTATTTTCTTGATTCACAGGTGCAAACAATACCATATACCATAGTTTTGAAATCAATTGTAGGTCATTAATTCAATCGATTAATACTTCAACTTCGATGCGATTAACGCAAACTTAGTATTAACACAAGGAATTAACATGTTTTATAGAAAAGACAAATTCTTTACATAATAAACCCCTAGGATGGTATATACGCTAGAAACCCGTGATCCGTAAGGCTTATCGGTGAAAAATTCCACAAGCCTAGAAGTAACAGCAAGAACTTGTTTTCTTGATTCACAGGTGTAAACAATGCCACGTATCATAGTTTTGAAATAAACTGTAGGTCATTAATTTGATCGATTAATACTTCAACTTCAATATGATTAATGCAAACTTAGTATTAACACAACGAATTAATATGCTTTATAGACAAGACAAAATCTTTACATAATAAATCCCTAGGATGGTGTATAGGCTAGAAACCTGTGATATTTAAGTGTGACTGGTTTGATCCAACTGTAAATGTTGGTACAAAAGTGCATAGTCGATAAAATCTAGATGAAATGAACAAGCGTAAAAGATTTAGACAATTTGAACCTTTTGTGTTGGCAATGCAAGTGATCCAGGTGTATTATGTCCCTTTTCCTAACTTACGACAAGATAAGTCAGATTGGTTGGCCATTTACAAAGTTGAACCTAGAGGTGTTTTTGAATCATATGGAAAAAGAGAACAAAGAACTGAAAGTGAAGCGTTTCAGGAAGATGTTTATGAAATAAATGCATCTATCATATATGAGGATACTGAACCTTTGAACGATCCATATAATGAATATGTTGAAATTTTATCTAGAGAGGATGAGTAGAGCCAGAGATCTAAAGAAGAGCCTGAGTTTGATTATAATTCTTTAAAAAAAGAAGATAATTTTAATTTCAATCATATGTTAATTTTAGGTTGAGATATGCCACCAAAGAGAAAACATGATATAATGTGACCAAGGTTCAGACCACGATTAGGGATGGCCTTGAAGTATCTACCGATGATTCAGGTTACTACGGGCTGGGCTGAAATTGCCATCATCAGTAGATACTTCAAGGCCTAAAAAAATGTAGACAGGCCGGGGTTAGCCCGACCCGCTCGTGGCCCACGGCCACGGGCCGACCACTAACCTGACTGCTCGTAGGTGTCGGCGCGAGCCCAGCCCGGCCCAACCCGTTGACATCCTTAACCACGATTCAAAGCTACTTACTGTGCAAGTGAAGCATCTCATGATATAGTAGCTGGAATTAAATCACCTCCTCTCCCTCTAGATATTACACTTGCAGATAAGGCATCACCTTCTGTACCTGCTTATACACCATCCACCACCCCTACATCATCCACCACCCCTATACCGACAAAGATATCAGGGGCAAGCAATGCAGATAAAGGAGGTGGTTGCCAGCCTGGAGCTGAGGGACCTGATGGAAGAACTTATATCATAATTGTCAATAATTTGTAAGTGAAAATACATGAAACACTATATGTTTATAATTAAGTTATAGGTTTAAATTTTAAAAATGGTATAAAATTATTTATTTTTATATTAGGTTGATTTCTTTTGGACTGTGCTTAAGAACCATGACATCCAAATTCAAGGAGAAGATTGATCTTGAGGGTTATATATGGAAGAATATCTCTCAGGTCATAAAAGAATTTTACTATCAGGAGTTTAACGTACAAAAAAATTATTATTATTATAATTAATTTTTATACATTAATTAGATAAATATTATTACATTATAAGAATTTATCGAATGTTTTTCCTTTTGTTTCATAAAGAATTTTTTTGGGATTCTGAATTTAATGTGGTCATTTATGAAGTATGGAAGAGACGAGCACGTACACGTTATCGAGACTTTGTTGGTGTAATACACAGGGCCGGTGCACGAATGCCTTATATTTCTAAACAAATATGGAGTTGTTGGCAGCAGTATTCGACATCACCTAAGGCAATGTCCGTTTTAGAGTATAATTCTACCAACAGAGGTGGAGAATTGAGAGGAGAGAGTCTTCTCGTAAATACATGAGGATTTATTACCAACCATGAGCATACAGAGAGACTTGTAAGTATCTACACTTTACATTTATATTCTGATTTCTTTACTTTGTTGTATTTCAATTGAATTTGATGTGTGAATTATGGAATAAAAATATGTGTATTATGGAGAATGATAATGTTATAAATGTCTAGTGCCAATATGACTATGCTGTTGAGTTATTTTCTTCGTTCAATAGGGGATAAATATCATAAAAATAGAAGAAAATTTACCAAAATTTTTATAGATTTTAGTTCACTTATAACATTTTATTCTTATGAGGGAAAAGTCTATAGGCATGTGGCCTACACCCCGTCGGCTCTTTTTGTACACTCACACTAAAAAGCATGACGGTATGATATTCGTCAACACCCGATGTAGAGAAGTAAATGCATGTGAAATTTATGGTTTAATACTAATGCTTAATAATTATCAGTTACTAATATAAACATTGCCTTCTGATAGGACCAAATACAAGAAAGCATTCAATGACAGTCTCAGCAGTCTGAAGATGTTGATGAGACCTAAACCTATCTTCATGCAGTGGTGGTAGGGATCGTCGTGGAAGGATATTCGGTTTAGGTTCATTTGTGAACACATGTCATTCGTAATCCTCCACATCTAGTATAACAATATCTAGTAAGCGGTCCACAACCAATGAAGTCTAAGAGCTTTGAAGCACAGTGCAGATATTGGCAACTCAGTTGCAATAGTCGATGGAGTATATAGCTCAGCTCCGTAATGAGATGGATGAGTTGAAAGGGAGGGGCAGCACCTTATAGCACCAATCAAAGCATCTGCAATCACCAAATCAATAGTGTACTTGCAGTCATTTCATTTGAATTACAAATACTTATTATGTACAATTTAATGTTTTTATTATCAATTAAGATAATTTTAACTTTATATCATCAATCAACTTTTTGTTTAAATAAATTAAATGTATAAACAAATCAAATTATTATTCACAATCAACCATAAGATCATCAAATAAAATTTATTGACGGTATTTTTTTTAAATTTCTGGTTAATTTACTGATGGAACAACAAATTCCCGTCAGTAAAATCAATTCTATTTACTGACAAAAAATAATAAACTGTCGATAATCACAGTTAGAATAACCAATTCTGTCGTCAAATTTACTGAAAAGATTTGCTGTAAAATAACTGTCGGTATAGTCACCGGCGGAGCAAACATAACCATCGGTAATGTTGTAATAAACTTACCGATGGAATAAACAATACCGTTTGTAAATATGCCAATGGAACAATATTAACCATCGCCAATTTACCGACAGTCGACCTCATAAAAAACCGTTGCTATAGTGACCAACGGTACATTAATTGTCCATTAACAAATTTACTGACTGACATTCTGTTATTCGTCAGAAATTATTACCGACAACCTTTTCTATGACGCCTTTGTCCGTCGGTAAATTCCATCACTAACCTGGCTTACCAACAGAGTGTTTTAATTTTTTGTCAGTGATGTCAATCACTAAATGACATTTTTCTTATAGTGGTACCAACTAGCTGTTGATAAAGCGTATCATCAATCAGAGGAGTTCCATCAGTGGCAGAGATATGATCATTAGAATCGAGTGGAGTGCTAGCAATCTTAGTATCAGTGAGACCAATAAGAGAATTAAGATAAGTAGCATACTTAGCTTGAGATAAGTAGTAACCTGAATCATCAGTAGATACTTCAAGGCCTAAAAAATTGCTCAGGGGATATAAAACTTTCATTTCAAATTATTGATGAAGACAGGATTTGAGAGTGGTGATCCCCTGAGTGTCATCGCCAGTTATTATCATATCATCAACATATAGAAGGAGAAGAGTACACCCTTGATATGTTTTTCGGATAAAGGAGGTATCATAAGAGTTGGTGTGAAGCCAAGACAGTTGATGGTGGAGTTGAATTTAGCAAACTATGCTCGAGTAGCTTACTTAAGGCAATAGAAGGCTTTGCGGAGATGAAAAACTTTATTAGGTGGATGCTCATACCAAGGTGGAGGTTGCATGTATACTTCTTCCTAAAGATCACCATTAAGAAAGACTTTCTTAACATCCATCTAGAACAATTCCCAAAGCTTACTTGCTGCTACGGTAATAAGACTATAGAATGAAGTTAGATGAGCTATTGGAGTAAAGGTTTCCTCATATCCAACTCTATATTCTTAACTAAACCCATTTTTAACTAATTATTATTTGTATCTTTCTACTGATCCATAAGCTCAATTCTTGATTTTGTAGACCCATTTACAGCCAATAACATACTTATCTGAAGGTAGGTCAACTAACTCCTAAGTGTTGGTGTTAGGGAGAGCCTGTAATTCTTCTGCCATTGCTTGTTGCCATAAGGGATTAGAGCTAGCCTCGCGATAGGTGTGAGGTTCATATAAAGAAACAATAGTAGAATAAACATGGAAGTCCTTATGACGAGTAGAGAGTTGACTTACTTTAAAGGATCGACGAAGGGGCTGTGGAGGCTCAATAGATTCTATTGAAGAGGTATGTGGTGATGGAGGATCTATAGCCAAAGAAGATATAATAGGATTAGTCTTCGGTTGGGTTAAGCTGTGAAAGCTGTGAGATGAACCTGTAAAAGAAATATCAGGAAACAAAGATATGGTAGGGTCAGAGAAAAATTTGTTTATGGTTTCACTGACTCGAAATTTTGATATTATGAAGAACAGTTTATGTTCCCAAAAGATGACATATCGAGTGATTCAAAGTCATTGAGATACTGGATCCCAACATCTATATCCTTTATGTTCTATCCCATACCCTAGAAAACAACATAAATATGCTCTAATTTCAAGTTTGGTGTGTTCATGAGGTTATAATAGAACAAGAGACTAATAATCAAGAGAATGATTGAATAAGCGCTCATAAAGGAGAACTATTACTTATGGTAGGAGAGGGAATATGATTAATAGTATATACAATAGTAAAGGCTAATTCTTCCTAAAGAGTTTCAGGACAGGAAGATGATAATAGAAGGGCTCAAGTAGTATCAAGAATATGTCTATGTCTGCATTCAGCCCGACCATTTTGTTGAGATGTGTTTAGACAAGATCTTTGAATGATGGTTCCTTATTGATTAAGAAAGTTAATAAATTTTGTATCTTTGTATTCCATTGCATTATCAATCCAAAATATTTTAATCTTACAAGAGAACTGAGTGTGAATTATATTAGCAAGATGACAGTAAATGGAGAATAGTTTAGATTTATGGCTCATTAGATAAATCCATATCTCAATAAAGATCACATAATAATTTACCCATAGTTTCATAAGGTGGAGGATGCTAAATATCAAAATGAATTAGATTAAACAGTGTTAAAGAGATAGAATCATTGTTAGAAAATGGTAAAGCATGATATTTAGAAAGTTAATAAGGGACATAATCAAAATATTTGGTCTTAACATGACTTAGAGTACCGCTAGAGATTAAAGACCTAATTTAGAGGTAGAAAGATGACCCAATTGAGAGTGCGATATATGAGAAGTGATAGCATCAACTACAAGCTTTGAAGGAAGATTTAGTTAATTAAGCTTAAACAGCCATCCAACCTTATGCCTTTTCCCAAGAATCTTACCCACTTGTGGTTCTTGTACAATACAACCACGACTAAAAAAGGGTAGTTAACACCAAGTTTACATAATTTTCCAATAGAAATAAGGTTTAATAAGAGTTTGGGAACAAGAAATGTTTTAGATAAATGTAATGTAGAAGTGTGAATAGTGCCTATATGTTGTACATGCATATTAAAATTATCGACAGTGTGAACAATGTGTGGAACAGATGGCTTTGTTAAAGATTCAAGAATAGATGAATCAGATGTCATATGATTATAACAGATGGAATTTAGATACTAAGAGTTTAAAGTAAATGATGTGATAGATATGGAAGAGAAGGAGACTATTCCAGAACCTGGTTGAAGTTGTTGAAGAAGGGCATGGAGGTCTTTTAAAGAGAATTTGGGAGAGGTACTTTCTAAGAGCCCCTTAATGGCAGCAGCAGCAGTGGAAGCAGTCTTATGAGATTTAGAAGAATTAACTGGTTTAGAGTTCTATTTGAGTTATTTTCTACATTCAGAGATCTGATGTCCGAGCTTTCTATAGTTGCTACAAGATCCTTTATAATACTTCTTACCTGAATTTTGAGAGGTCTGAGATTGAGTATAAGTTGCAAGGATAACATCAACAGATGAGATAGGTTTTTCAATGTGGACCATATATTGAGACGACTTTCCTCTAAGATGAGCTCCTTAATGACATTACCAAGATTTGGTAAAGTTCCTCTATGTAAAAGAGAGTTGCGAATGGGTTCAAATTCATCCTTAGGAGTCATAAGCAAGTGCCATATATGTTGACGATCTCAAACATTTGCATAGAGCGTAACAATATCAGGACTAGGCCAAATAGGATTGCCAAATGCTAGTTAATCCCAAAGTTCTTATAATTCAAACACAAAACTATGTATTGTCTATCCAGGATATTGTTGCGTGTGATGGAGTCTCCTGTAGAGCTAAAATTGATGGATATTATCTGATATAAAGTAAAAAATTTTCAGGAAATTCCATATCTCTTGAGCTATGTCAAATCGTCAAAAGTCAAGTTTGATGACTTTGGCACAAGTATTTCGAAACCATGTTAAGATTTGATAGTTCATGTCATCCCACGCCACTAATCATTCAGTGAATATGTCAATATCTTCATCTGTCTTTTGAGTGGGTTTAGATATTTCTCCAATACCAATATGCTAAAGAAGTCTTCCCTTAAGAAAACTACACATTTCCTCAACCCAAAGATCATAGTTGGAGCCATCAAAGATGATATTAACAGGGTTGAGAATGTATTAGGGAAGTTTATAGGCATCCATAGTAAAAGAATGCAATAAAATAAGAGGAAAACTATTTATAGAGATTGAAATTGGTTATTCTGACCTCAAAATTTTATTCAGGGCATCACGAAACCTTAAGAACTGGTCTGGTTTGTGAAGAACCCAAATTAAAATGTACTGAACCGGATGGTCAAAGTGTTAGTGAACCACTTGTTGAACCAAACCGAACCGAACAAAACTGATGGGTCTAATCTGAGCAAAGAGAGGACACCTGGAAGACTAAGAGGACAACATGTGTGCCAATGGCATCAGGACACGTGTCAATGACATGGAAAATAACTGGTATACGGTTGGATGATGTGACACTGACGTTGGGATGACGTGTGCTCCATTCTATAATGGTTGAACGATGCTATTTTACCTTGGAGTGAAACGACGTCGTTTAGATCATGTTCTTCCTTCAAAGATTCTGCGACTACGGTTTTTAGAGATCGGTGGATTGTGGCGGTATGTGTGGTCATGTGGAAGACATTCCAGCGACGAAATTTGCAACGCTGTGATCTGTAAACGATGAGGAACAATTTGGTGTATAGAAAATTATTTTTGGAGCATATTTACGAACTCAGAATGTAAGAGTAGAATACTTGAGAGCAAGAATGGAAAAGCTCCAACATTTTGACTCCTTTTGTTACAATAGAGGCTATAATACCATGTAGAAGTAGAGAATGACAGACAAAATCAAAGATTAAGTTTGTATTTCTGTGTATATAAAAAGAGACATTCATACTCCTATTTATACACTTTAGATGTTTCTAATTAAAGCAACAAATCAACATAATAAAATACATCATTAATGTACATGATCTTAGGCAAAAACAAAGGCTAATTACAGGAGATTAGTTGACTAAGAGATTGATTGTGTAAAGATGTGTGATAATATACTTTAATACTATTCTTTCTGTGATTAGGCTGGAAAAAGAGAAGTTAATTTGTATGTCTACATATTTTTTGCAGATTTAAGTGTATTCTTTTTGGTTGAATGTTCTTCCAATTTGATATCAAGAATAAAAGTGAATTTCTTGATGTTTATTGGCTAGAGGATCAGTTTCTAAAGGAGTTCATTTTTATCTTGATGATATGACACAATTCTTTCAAAGTTGTGCAATCCCAAATAATTTGTTTTACTAATTTAAAATTTATATTTTTTCAATTTAAAAAATAAATTCCACGTGTTATCTATGTGGAAAAGATGATCGGTGACATGATATGTCACATTAGCAATATTGACAAAAAGACTAACATTAAGTTATTTTTATAAAAAATAAAATTTTGAGTATTTTATCACTTATTCTTAAAATTTGATATAGAATTGTAAAATTCAATAAAATTTAAGATTTTTTAATTAACTCTAGTTCAAAATAAGTTGGTTAAGATGTAAACATGCTAATTTTAAGATGTAAACTATATTTAAAGTAAGAATATTTTAAGTTCTTTAAAAAAATTTAGTTTTTTAATCTTCTCTTGATGATGCACTTCATCTAAATTTTAAATCGCTTACCAAAATTTTAGAGAAAAATTTCTATTTCTTTTCTCCATTTATTCTCAATCCTATGATAATAAACTAAAATGTTTTATTTTGAAATTACTTTTAGGTATTTGAATCTTAACTATCTTAATCAAATTCTTGAAGAATAAGATAAACTTTACTCTTTAATTTTTTATAAGTCAAAAGAGTAATTAAGACTCCAACGTTTGCACTCAAATTTATACTGGACCTTAATATTTTGGAGTGTTAAAGTTAAACCTTAACATTTTCAATACGTTCAATGTAAGATAACCTCACTCACCTTTATATGGTCCACCCCACCTAATGAACATATCTTTGTTGCCCATAATACCCGACACCCACGATTTTGTCTCTGTGATGGCTAGAGCATAGTAGGTGAAGTGGGTTTAAATGATAGAGTTTTTTGGTCCCTATCCTTACTAAGCATTTCAGATCACACCATCAGTTGAGCTAAGGAAGAGGATAGAAGCTCCAAACTTCTCCAAGTTGTTTGCAGATCGGCTGGTGATAAGGCAATGGCTGGAGGTATATCGTGTTTTATTACGCTTCCGTTGATGTATATGCATGTGTTTTACGTGAATATTGTGATGTATAAAATGCATGCATGAGTTGCTACCTTCATAAAGATTCTTATAGGTTGTATCAGAAAGCCACTACTGCCTCTGCCTTACTTATGAACTTGGTGATAAATTCCCTCTGTTTTACTCTATTTTATGATTTTTCGACCGTTGCATGATCGGTTTCTGGACGTCTGGAGCACGTCTCTCTGTCGTCCTCATCCCCCTGGCGGCATCCGTGTGTGATTTGGCGTCTTCTGCTTCCTTTTCCAGTCGGGGCTCCGACTGGTTCCAGCCGGGTCACGCCCGACCCGGCTGAAGGTTGAAGACGACACCGACTTTCGTTTTTCTTTTTTTTTTCTTTTTTGTTAATTTATTAATATTAATTATGTTCATATTAATAATTAATTGGGTTAATTAGGAATTATAAAATCATTTTGGGTATTAAAAATTAATATTTTAAATATGTTTTTTTAAATAATTATTTCTTGTTTGCACAAATTACATACAAATTAATTAAAATAATTGTACATTATTTTGTATGTATAAATTTGTGATTATTATACATGCAAATTAAGTAAAATAATTTGTGCATTATTTTGTATGTATAAATTTGTGATTATCATACATGCAAAAATTAATTTAAATAATTTGTGCATGATTTTTGTATGTATAAGTTTGTGCTTATTGTACATGCAAAATTAATTTACATAAATTTTGAATTCTTATGTGATTATTTGCATTATTTATTACTTGATGCAAATATTTAGGCTTTAATTTCGAGCTTAAATAATGTTAGTGATCATATAATTTTAATTAATTAGGACTAGCCACAACATCTCAAATTAATTAGGATTATATATTTAGTTTTAAGATCACATTAATACATTAATTGTAATTAATCGTACATGATATGGTAAAATCTACCCACAGGAATTTTATTATATTTGTATGATTAATT